>PVIH01023124.1:0-25554 GCA_004025045.1 Sigmodon hispidus
CAGTAGGAAATCCAAACAGAACACTCATTTGAGTAGCGATTATTTAATTTGCCCAGTCAAGGCACCGTGTTTTATATACTATTTCACATTGAATTTGATTATGCCCTACAGACCTGGCTGGTCAAGGATTTGATATACACATATTGGCTTGGGATTCGAGCTTTCTTTTTTATTTAAATAAAAATTTATATATATTATATATATACATATATACATGGCTATATCTGTATATATATTGGGTGTGTTTTAAAGATTTCTTCGCATGAGCGCAGCTGTTGCAATAAAATGACTGATTGGGAGGTAGAAGCACTGAATGACGGTGAGGCATTTTTCAGTTGAAGCATATATTTTCCTTTTAATTTTAAATATGTTTGTACATTTGCTTTTTTGGCCTTTTTTTTTTTAAGATGAAACATCTCTTACATTTATACTTTAAATACTCATTATTTATTGAGAGAAGGAAAGAAATGTTATGTCTCACAGGATTTTTATTTTTCTGCATATCTATAAAATGCCATATTATTGGCCTTTTGCCTTTAGTAGACAGATTTGGGCAGATCTTATCTCTTTTGGGCATGTCGAATAATTCCTAAGTTGTAAAAGTTTGTTTTGGAAATTGGAATGTCTAGAGGGGAAATGTGCACATTGGTTTTTTTGGAGTTAAGAATAAAAGAAAATTTCCCTTGTGTATGTGAAACCCCCAATGCACTCTGCTGCAGTGCACTGGTATCCCTTCACGTGTTGTTTTCATTTAGGGAGAAAAATCAGTCTCTTAAATGGTAGCCTGAGTTCCCCAAGCCCCAGCCTCTATGTAGCCAGTCTGGGTGGAGTAGAAAGCGGAAGATGATGTACCTACAATTTTGCAGTTTTAGTTATTGGTCATTCTCCCTTACGAATTATTAGGTGTGTTTTTTGTGTTGGGAGTTGTTTGTACCCACTGGCAGATTTAGGGATTCAATAAAACCCCCCACAACTTTGAAGATGTCTTCTCCCTCTAACAAATTCTGTGTTATGAGGCAACAATAAATTGGAGCATAACTCTGTGACTCTTAACTGCTACTTTTGTGAGAATCTGAAAAGCATTTTCATTCGTGTCTCTAGAGACATTAGAAATGAGATTCCTCCAATAGAAAATAGAACTTCATAGCAGCACCACCCCTTTTTGAGACAGAATTTTACCTAGAGTCTAAGCTGATTCTGAACTCTGGTCCTTTAGCCTCCTGAACGTTGGGGTTTCGGGCATGTGCCACCGTGCTCGGCATTATGTGTGGTTTTCACTTAAATGGTTTCTTCTGAAGATGACTATTTGCTTCTTACCAAATCATCTAAGATGAACATGGACAATTCTGGAAGGGTTAAGGAGCATTATATTCATACTTGTTAAGAAACAAAGCCAGTGTATGTTATTGTAGTGAATATATAAAAGTACTTTGGCTCATTGTTTTTCAGTGAGTCTCTGGAAAATGATAAAAGAACTGAGAATGAAATATCTAGACCCACTTTTCTAATTTATAGTCACAAGATAATTCTAATAGCTCCCCTCTCCCAGATAACTTACAGGGTCTGATGTTACCTGTAAGGAAGCCATTCCTCACTACTATCGTGATTAAACAGAACTTGTAACGTGGGTTTCTGATGGTGATGGTCAAGTGACAAGACACTATTATTAATGTCAATTATAAATATTCAACTACTTAGAATGTGTAAGGACTTGTTTGGTATGGCATTAATGTGGGTTATTCCCTTCTCTCAGCTTCCTTCCCTTGTTTTTTTATTTGTTTGGGTTTTTTGTTTGTTTGTTTGTTTTTTCATGTATTTATTCTTTTGCCTAAAAGCAGAAGATTGATGTGATTCTCATTGCTACTTGGACACATGATCCCATCAGACCCTCCTGAGCTTCAGTGTGGGAGCTTGAAATTTAGTTCCTGAGTTTCCCATGATTGTCTTTTTTGTTTGTTTGGTTTGGTTTTTTTCTTCCTGACCCCTTGCCATTCTGCAGTTTCCCCTTGACTTACCCAATCTGTAACAGTGACAGTTTGCTGCCTCTAAACAGAGCATTCAAATGAATTTGCTTAGCCAATGACTTCTGTGAAGTTGCCTTTTCTAATGGCGTTATTACTCAGTGATGCACAGATGTGGTATTTGCCCTACTGGCAGGCAAGCAAAGGTCTGGTAAAGAATGATAACCTGCTATTTCTTTAAGGAGAGCCAAAGACTTGTGCTTTACTCTGTTTTGGTTTTAGGGGAAATGGTAGCCATTTTGATTATGAAACCTGGTAGTATTTGTAAGTTTACTGTACTCTGTAGATGTCTAAAGTTAACTGGAAGGTTAGCTGGCCTTATAAAATGTAAAAGTAATGAAAATTCATCAGTTTTCTTAATCAGTAAATATCATCCTTGACAATATTTGTTCAAACAGCTCACTCTCCCTTTGGGGGTTATTTGATGTAATAGTGTCTTCTGTGTTCTTCTGTACTTCACTTGTGCCTACAGGACAATGGACTGTCACTATAGTCAAGTCGTGGGACTGGGAATTCTTCCTGAGCTTGAGGCTTGTGAGAAGTAGTTAACTGTAATTAATACCTGTCCAGCTATGTTCAAGGACAACTTACTTTCACTGAATGGAATTCACATGCTATTATTTATATGTACAGGTGGTGATAGAACAAAATTTCACCATATTCTCCATTTGGGCTTTTAAAAATCAAGAGTTCAATATGTAAAATCTTTGTGTAAAAATTATCTGTAATGATTTATATTTTATTAAAAGATTTGGCCTAATTAGCTTAAAGGAGGAATTAAAAGACCTTGCAAATAAACTGCAGTATTACACTCTTACCCTCTAAGATGTTCAAGTGTGTTAAAATCTTGTTAGTACATGTTTATAGTGTTGCAAGGGGATCTCATCCCCTGAAAACAAAGCTCAAATTAACTGACTTCCCTGAGATATTTACTCTCCACTGTAGAGTTGAACACAGCAAATATCTACTGCTATCAGCGTTTTAGCTGCATGCTTGTTCTGCTGAACCACGTCTATGTCTACTTTGGACAGCTAAGGCTTTTATATTTATTTATTCAGCTCAGCTTTTTAAAATTAACTGCTGAAATGACTTGCTGGGAGTTTTTGGTAAAGTTTAAGTTCTCGATCAACTTTTCTGAGCCACTTCAGAAAGAGCTCGCTTTGTTTTTGTTTTCAAAAGGTATAATTTAAAATAAAACCTTTTTGTTACTTGAAATTTTAAGATTCTGTTTCTGTAATGGCTAAAGATATTTTCATAAGTAACATATTCTGATTGATTAGTAATACTAGTTACATTAATAACTAATTAATAAAGAAGAGGAAACTGCCACCCCAGGAGTAAGTGACATCTTGTAACAGGTGTGTTCTCAGTATGTAGGTTTTCGGTGCTACACTGAATAAAGTGGGGAAGAGCTCATGGAACCCTTGGCATTGGGACTGTTCTTAGAGCTTCTGGATTCCAGACATTGAGTTTATCTGTGAGCAAAATAATTTTCATAAGAAAGTAAGGTGATGTAGCCCAAGGTGGAAAACTTAAACCTTAAGACAATACTATGTCAGGAAAAAAAAAATGTATTTAGAAAAATGAAATCCTGTGGAGTTTGTTATCCTGATATATGTTATTTAGTAGATAAGATGACCTTTTATTTTGTATTGACTCACTTTCTGGTGATTCTTACTTGGGTTTGTGTTTTGTCTTTTAAGCTAAGTAGGCAGATCACAAGTCTTTGGCTATCGTGTTAGGTTGTGCACACAGAGTCATCTTATAACTGGAAACTGTCAGGTGGTCCCACTCTAATGAGGGCATGAAAGGTCAAGAAATGGATGCTAACAAATACCAGGTGAATAATGGTCTGGGTTTTTTGTTTGGTTGGTTTTGGTCTCCTTTCAAAATTTTTCATTTGTATAGCCTGTCTCTGTTGGTTGGCTGGCATGTCGCAGTAATATCTAAACTACCCCATCAAATTTTCTCTACTTACAGGCCTTCAAAGCTTTTGCTTTTTAGCCCTGCATTCTGTGTTTAGCTAAGAATCCTGAGAGATTTCCCCCCATACATCTTTTTGCCTGACTTTCCCCTCATTCTTTGTTTTCCCACATTGTGGATAGAAGAACTGAGAGTAAAAATTGCATTCATTGGTCATGGCCTCAGTATCTTACTTTGTAAAAAGTCTGATTTTCCAGGAGATAGTTCACAGAAAGTGAACTAAGGTTGTGAATAAACCTTTCACCCACCTAAACATTTTCCAGTTGTGAGGTCCTCTTCATGTGTGGTCTTTCCCTTCTCCCCTGCCACCCTTCCCTGACTATGGTCAGTTGGTCTCTTGGCTCATGCCAGTCTCCTGAGACATTTCTGCAGTCATTATCACCTTTTTGGGTGGATTTTACTTCATTCTTACGTTTTGTTTTTAAAAAATAACTTCAATATTGATTCATATTTGCTTGAGATAGAGCTTGTGTAATTTACCAATCGTATTGATTGTGTGTAATTGTGCCCTGCAGAGGTATACTTAACAAAGTAATCTAAGTTAATAAAGGAGCCTATGACATTTGAGTCAGAATCAGTGCTACATAAATACCCATTTTTAAAGGTTTTGTACATTCCTATATTTTTCCCATTGCCTCAGCTTCCTATTCTTTTTCTGTCATTCTCTACCCGCCTGCTCAGAATTTTTTTAATTGAGCCTTAAAGTAACAGCTGATTTTTAAATTAATGAATTTTGTGAAATTTTACATTTTCTAAATGTTTCCAATTGAGAACAAAGGATGGGCTGAAATCACCATGTCTAATACTTAGCATCTGGCCAATGCTGAAATTTTATTTGGAAACATTATCTTCTGCAAGTTCTTTTTGAATAGGAAAAGAACCTTGTTTGAAATGGAACATTCCCTTGTTTAATCTGTTTAACATTTCAATTAAAAAAAAAAAAAAAACAGCCTTCAAAACAAATGAGGTGGAAGAAAAGAAATAGGAGTGTATTTGGGGCTACAGAACTGTGGATCTGGATGAGCACATGTTCCACTTGATGCATATTTTTGCGAAGATTAAGGCCTTTCTCAATTTTGTATTATTTGTGTGCATGTTGTTTATATTAAAGATGCCACATTTTGTTAAAATGTTCTTTCCTTTATTACCTTGGAAACCGACTCAGCCTCTTGTTGTTCCTAATTAGGGTTTAAGGCTCTTGTGAGTTGCAGATAAAAGGATTCATTTTAACAAATAGAAGGAGGTGATTCACCTTTTGGATTGTAAATATATGAAAGTGTCTACAAGGTCTTTATCTGCTTTCTGTCAGCATTTATATTAAATGATACATTAATGAGGTGGAAAAATGTGTAGTCTTTTTCTTGTAAAGGAGTCTGTCATCTCACATCTTGGGGATTGTTGATGAAACACTTAACTTGGGCAAGTATAAATGCAGGGAGTCACCATTTTCTCTAATATGGGAATTAGTGTTTACTTCAGTATGCTGTCGTTCAGAGAGAACTCTCTGCGATTGCTAGGGCCAATTTTCAGTAAGTTGACATGTAAGCCAAGAGCATCTTTCTGTCAAAGCCAAAATGTCTTCCTCAGACAAAATACTATTTACTGAGTCCTAATTACGCTGAAGCCGAGTTGGTCACTCCTGGCAGAGCAAACGTAAGTTTATATTGTCTCTTACAGATCCTGCACTAGTTAAACAGTTTGGTGGCACGATGGGAGGTGATCATCTGGAGGAGATGCTTTCCCAGAGGACCGGGATTCAGTTCCTAGCACCCGCATCAGGCAGTTCAGGACTACCTGTGATTCTAGCTCCAGGGATTCAACAGGTCTCTATCCTCAGTTGCACATTAAGTTAGACATTAAGGTCTAAGACAGGGAGATGAGTTATTACAAACTTCAAAATATTTACAAAATAAATGTAATAGGTTCTAACATTTAACAGATGCATTTATATATAATTAGTAATATGTATGTGTTGGATATTAGGTGGTAAGACTGAGGGGAGGTTTTTGTTCAGTTGATAGTTACATAGGACAATAGCTTTTAAAGGTTTGTTTTTGGGGCTGGAGAGATGGCTCAGCGGTTAAGAGCACCGTCTGCTCTTCCAGAGGACCCGGGTTCGATTCCCAGCACCCACATGGCAGCTAACAACTGTCTGTAGTTCCATCCAGGCAAACACCATGGCAAATAAATAAATAAAGGTTTAAAAAAAAAAAAAGGTTTGTTTTTATTTTATGTATACCATTGTTTTGCTTATTATGTATATCTGTGTACCATATACACATAGTGCCTGTGGAGGCCAAAAGAAGGCATCAGATTTCTTAGAATTTGAATTACAGATGCATGAGTGCTGAGACTAGAACCTTGGTCCTCTGGAAGAACAACATGTGCTCTTAACTGCTGAGCCCCTATATTTTTTTAAAAATACATAATTTAAAATACTTTAATGAAATTAATAGGCCTCACCAGTAATGGAGTTGTTGTAATACCTCCTATCAGTAATTACTAAATTTGGAGGCTACTGCTATCTGACCTCAACAGGAGGAGCCATAGTAAAGGGAGCTCGGAAGGCATAAGATAGGAAATGCTGGAGCCATCCTTGAGGGATGATGAAATCTAGAGAGGAAATTCCAAAACCCGGGTGTCTGCTGCTTAAACTTAAAATTAAACCAGCCCTGTTTATATAATATAAGCAGGAAGGAACCGTCTGACCTGTTGGACTGAAGCTTGCATAGACTAAAATGACTTTGTTTTGTGTACATATATGTTTTATCCCAGTGACTAGCTATTCTGAGGTGGTATGCTTTCTAACCTAGTTGGCTATTAAAAAATGTCACTAATCTCTTTTTGTTTTGAACACCTAACGAAATAGCCAAGTGCTGGACAGTAGTGGTGCACTCTGTTAGCCCCAGCACTCAGGAGGCAGAGGCAGGTGAATCTCTGAGTTCCAGGGCAGCATGGTCTACAGAGTGAGGTCCAGGACTGTCAAGGTTACACAGAGAAATGCTGTCTCAAAAAACAAACCTTTGTGAGCTCAAGGTCAAGCCTGGTCTACATAACAAGTTCCAGGACAGCTAAGATTACATAGCTGTTTCCCTGGTTCCCTTCCCCAAAAAGTAGGCTGGAAATGGTGGCATAGACCCACAAATGAAGCACTCTAAAGGCAAGAGTTGGAGGCAAAATTACATTCTGTAGTGAATTCCAGGCTAGGCTGGGCTGGCTACATTAAGTCTTAGAAACAAGAAGTGTATTATCAACTACTAAACTTTTTATAGTTTATGCTTAACAAAATGCCAGACAAGAAAAGTGCCGTCTGCCCTCAGTGAGCTCTAATTACAGAACTTGAAACAGGACTTTTAAATAACTTCATCTTGCTGGGTATGATGGCACATACCTTTATTCCCAGCCATTAGGAGGCAGAGGCTGGTGAGTCTCAAGGGTAACCTGGTCTACATAGAGAGTTTAAGGCCAGGCCAGCAAGAGATAGTGAGGCTAACTCAAATAATGACAGCAGTAAACAGACTTATCCAAGAATCGCAGTTATCTACAGAACAAGAAGCTGTGAGACGAAACGAGGCTTAACTTTGTTGTACAAGGTCCTAGGTTTGATCCCTAGCACTATCCTCCCCAAAACAACAACAACAACAAAATAGAAACCAATACTAAAATTATACAACTTGGCTGGTGAGGATCTCCCTAAGAAACTTCAATGAAGCTAAGATGTGGAGTATAGAGAGGGGAATGGGATGTTAGATGGAGATTCCTAGTAAGAGAAAATATGGTATGTGAATTCTGGGGGATGAGGATGTACTGAGAGGGCTGCAGGCCATGCTAAAGTGTGGTGGCACTAGTCTATTATTCCAGGTGCTTGGGAAGATCAAGTTTAAGGCCAGCCAGCTTCATTCAGCTACATGACAAGTTCAAGACTGAGCTATATAGGACCTGTCTCAAAACTAAAAGTAAAATGGGCTTGTTCTGAAAGTAAAGAAGACAAGCCGAGGATAATATGTGGGGAGTAAAGGATGTAGATTTGTGCCTCTTTACTCACAATTATTGAACAAATTATGCATGCCTCTCAAACAGGCATGGCATTCAGGGGAGCTAATAATATAGGTTTCAGCTGGTCTCAGGTGGGGCTTGGAGGACCTGATCACAGATGATCTGGTACTTGGTCTGTGTTTGGTCTAAAGCTCACTATGACAGGTAATTTTAGAACAAGATCCTATTACTGGCTATGAGAGACAAATTTTAGTGAAATGGTGAGGTATATAAGACATAAAGAGAAGATTATGTCTACCTGAAGACCAAGGGGAAGAGGGTGATTCTTAGCTAGTTTTAACTAACATCTGAAGGATAAATAGGAAAAACAAGGGGCCAAGAGGAGGAATTTCTGGTTTTCAGGAGTTTAGGTAGTTGTGTTGTTTGTTGTAGGTCTCTTTAAAAGAAAAAAAAAGATTTATTGTACATATATATGTGTGTGTGTGGTGTCTATAGAAGTCAAGGTGTTGGGGCTGGAGAGATGATTCAGTGATTAAGAGCACTGACTGTTCTTCTGGAGGACCTGAGTTTGATTCTCAGCATCCACATAGCAGCTAACAACTGTCTGTAATTCCAAGATCTGACACCTTTACACAGTTATACATGCAGGAAAGACACCAATTCACATGAAATTAAAATAAATATTTAAAAAAAGAAGTCAAGGTGTTGAATTCCCTAGAAATGGAGTTGCAGATGATTGTAAACCACCATATGGATGCTGGAAATCAAACCTGAACTCCCTGTAAGAACAGAGTCAGCTCTCCAGCTCAGAGTTGAGCATAGTTTTAAGAGGCTGGATTAAAATTATTGAGACATTTGGGGTTGGTTTATCCTTTAACAATTATCAATGCAGATGTCAAGCTGGGACTTGATGTGATGAATCTGCTTAAGGTGGGGCTGTTTCCCACTTGTAAGGAACTTAACTGGGGCCTGAACCAGCACAGAGGGTGGCATCAAAGCCCTTTTTAATAGTTGCTGGGGAAACCTATAGTTATCTCAATCTGTCCTCCTAAACCTCCCGAGTCTGGGTAACACTTAGGATGCCCTCTTTTGTACCCCTTTGTCTATACATGCCTTTTACTCTCTGGATAGTTAGGTACCTAGACTCAAGGCATGTGTGCTTCCCCACAGTGGGAGGGCCTTTTTTTTTTTTTTTTTTTTTTTTTAATCTATTAGGTTTTTTGCCCTACCATGAGGGGAAAAAAGACATCATATCCTCTGGAAGTGGAGTTAGAGAGCTGTAAGCTACCATGTGAGTGCTGGGAATTGAACCCAGATCCTCTAGAAGAGTAGTCAGTAGTCCTAACTGCTGAGCCATCTCTAGCCCTGGGTCTCACTCAGATCTTTAATTGAGTTCTAATAGGATCCAAGCTGTGCACTTTGGAAGATGTGCCTAAGAGGTGGCAGTTGTGTAGCTGGTCTGCTGCAGTCATCGCAGTACACACCTTTGCCCCAGCTTTTCCTCCTGCTCCTGTTTCCCTCCCACTCTCTGCTCTGCTTTTCCTCTTCTCTGGTGTTCCTCTGAACTCAGCTATATATGATGGACTTTGACCCTGTGCAGCTGTCTCTTGTACAACCTCCCTCCCAGCCTTGTTCAGTATTTATGTTCTTACGGAGTGGTGATGCCTCTTAAAAAAAAGTCTTGATAATCTTTCCATTAAGGAGGTACTATCTGATAATTCAGCAAAGCTTCAGAATCTGCACCTCTTCAAATAGAAATGTTTACTGAGTCGTAGTGCATTTAGTGCAGTTAAGGCCCACGGATGTGTGCACTAGGCATGTTCAATAAATATTTGCTGTTTGGTTTGATTTCCCTGAAACCCAAAATGAACTTTCTAACTGTTCTGAGAATTGGGGCAAATTCCAGTAAGACACTTCAAGATCCCGTGAATACTGGCCAACATATGATAATGCACAATTTGTTTTTTATTAGCTTCACCTCACCTTAATAACATGCTGCCACTACCCTAAGGTCTTTTTGGACAATTCAGGGGAGCTGGGGATGCCCTTGCTTCTGTGCTGTGTGTTGTCCAAGGCTTGAGTTACTCAGTAACCACAGGAGGGAGAATCTGAGCCACTGTTTGCTCCTTGCCAAGGTCTTACTGTGGGGGCCAAAGACAGGAACACATAGCCCTGGCCATGAGTCACCAGGCAAAGGCCACATCAATTACTTACCCGCAGGAGTTAGTACTCACTACTGAACTGAAGGAGGTCAGAAAAATTGAAGGGAATCAAATGTGATAGTCTTCTCTCAGTAGAGTGTCAGGTCAACCCCTGACAACAAAGAGCCAGATGATCCCATTCATGCTTTGCAATTGTTTCCACTCAGAATGCAGAAAAATGGTGGAGAATCCTCCCCCAAATTTTTATCCAATTCAGTTTTTAGAAACCAGCAAGATGGTCCAGTAGGTAAAAGTGCTTACCATGCACCCTAACCCAAATTCCATTCCTGGAACTTCTTAAAAGTCTGATTGCAGTGGCACACATCCCCAGTCTAATGTTAAAATGGGAGGCAGAGATAGAATTACCCAAAAGTTCAAGGGCAAGCTGGCCTGGAATATGCAACATGGCAAAAACAGCAAGGGAGAAAGGCAGAGTCAACCTCTGACCATACATGTGCCATAGTATATACACAGCTGCACACACTAATAAAAAGGATGCTTATATAGTTCTGGATTTCGTGCTGGTGGTCAAACCTTGGTCACCCTTACAGAGCATGCGCTCTTATCTCTGAACTACATCCTTGGCCTCCTTATAAAGAGTTTGCCTCCAGTTCTGGATATGACTGAAGTTTCAAACAAAATTAGACATATAGAATGCTTTTCTTATATTTTATACAATTATTAAAATACTTGGGCTGGAGAGATGGTTCAGCGGTTAGGAGCACTGACTGTTCCTCTGGAAGACCTGAGTTCGATTTCAAGATCTGACACCCTTACACAGTTATACATGCAGGCAAAACACCAATTCACATAAAATAAAAATAAATATTTAAAATACTTTATGAGAAGTTTGCCTGGCATATATCCTATCCTTGCCTTTATAAGATGAATCAAAGGAAGAGATTTGGGATCGTCCAAACCAGTGGAATCTGAGTGGAGCTGTATGTGAGAGCTGGAGCCGGCCAGACAGAAGGACTCCCAAAGAACTATGGGGGCTCTCACCAGACTGCTTTAGTTAAGTACAGAGAGGTATTGAGGAATGCAGCCAGGGATGATGTGAGTCAGCACAGCAGGACTGCCTCCTGGCCATGATGGCGATGCTGGACAGTGAAGAGGAAGACAGGCATTTGCTTCTTGGTTGAGAAACATGGTCAGGTTCTTCTCTTTCAGGAATGGAATCCTGTAGCAAATCCCAAAAATGCTGGGTTCAAGAGCTGAAAGCCAGGCGTTGCCTAGGCTGGAAACTTCTCAGACTGCTGAAGTAGTTAAAACTGCAAGCATGGAAGCTGAGCTGCTAAAAAGAATTGGTTACACCAGTGACACCAGTGCTGGGGCTAACAGAGTGCACCACTACTGTCCACACTTGGCTATTTCGTTAGGTGTTCAAAACAGAAAGAGATTGGTGGCATTTTTTTAATAGCCAACTAGGTTGGAAAGCATACCACCTCAGAATAGCTAGTCACTGGGATAAAACATATATATATATATATATATACATATACATATGTATATATATACACACACAAATTCATTTTAGTCTATGTGGAGGTGCTCATCTGGGATGCATACTAGAGACACGTATGCTCTAATACAATATCTATGGCCAAAGAAAAAGCGTCTACATCCATTTCTGGGACCTGGATTTTGAGAACATTATGAACAAAGTTGTGACTATCCAGAGGAAAAGAACCAGGTGGTGGGTGAAGTTCTAAGCTTTGCATGAAGAAAAACAACCAGTTGAGGCAAAAAGATTGAGAGTTTTGGTACTAGCCTGGGCTACAGATTAAGTCTTGTCTCAAAATACAGGAAAGGAGCAAAGAAAACCAAGCAGACCCTGAGCTGTAGCCAGAGAAGGCGTGAGCAATTTCTTAGTAACACACAGAAAAGGTGATGGAGTCTCTTGCACACGGTAAAGGAAGCAGGTGTGGAGGCTCACACCTGTAATGCCATCACTTAGATGATTAGCCACGGAGATCGGGAGTTCAAGGTCGGCTTTAGCTTTATAACAAATGAGAGGCAGCCCCTTAAAGCCGTTCTTCCCGTTGCATCCCTCCGCTTCTGCTATCTCCTGATCTGATTAATCAGGATTTTTTTTTACAGAGCCCTTCTGAGTCAGGTAAGAGCTCTGCATCCTTCGTTTTCTAGTATGATGAGGGGCTGTGGGCAAGAAAGGGAGGCCACACTTTCCCCGGGCCTGACTGAACTTTAACTTTCCTCCTGATTAAACAACAGTGAGTGCTATGCTTTGCTTAACCCTGGGAACTGGTCATCGGCCTTTGACCTCAGCCCTCCCCACCTGGCCTCTGGACCTCTGCAGATTTAGAGAAAAGAATCAGTTTTCGGAGTTACTGTCTCAGTATCATCCTCTCCCCAGTATCATCTCCTCCCGCCTGTCTCTGTACCTACGTCGGCCATGTGTCCCAATGGGAAAGCGAGTGTGGCTGCTGGAGAGAGGTAAGGAAGGGGTGGGTTACCGCTTTGCCAGCCCTTGCTGAGTTTTCTGGCCTCTCCCCGGAACCTAAGTCAAGGAGCTGCTGAAAGCTGTCTTTTCACCTGAGCCACAAAGTAGCTCCCGAAGCAAGGGGGTGGGTGCCTCCCCATGGGCAGAGGCAGTCGTGGCCAGGGTAGCCTCTAATTCGCCCCATGGTCCTCCTCTTCTACCCACTTACCTCCTGCCTAGGGGGCCTCTGACGACTCCCTTGTGGATGGATAGCACATCCTTCTTAATGTCAGGGTCGAAAGGAGCTGGAAGTGAGGGCAGCCTGACCACAGAGCTCCAGGGCCCTTCAGCTTTCTTTGCACATGTCCAAATGCCCAGAAGAAAATGGGAAACACAAGACAGTGGAAATGGGGCGATAGTTCTCTCTCCCCTCCTCACCCCACATTCCTCCTCTCCCTTAGTGTGTCCACTTCTCCAGCAGAATTAGTTTCAGACCACACAGACATCCACGTTCCCTTTGTCTACCCTCAGCCTCGTCAGCCCTTCTACAAGCAGACCGACTCGGCAAGTCCTTTCCGCATTCTGAGTCAGAACGGGATAGGAAAGGCTCAGCGCCCAGATACAGACTCTCTTCCCTAGACTTGGAGGCCCCAGAGAAACTGGGGGTAGCCTGGCCCACACTGTCTTGGCTACAGACATATTCTAGAGAATTTATTTCCTGGTTTCCTTTATTGAGTGTCCAAATTCTCTTGCCGTTCTCACTCCCTCATTCTTTTAATTGAGGTATTATATAGCCCAGGCTGCCTTTGTTCTTATGACCCCCACCTCAGCCTCCCACATGCTAAGACTGAATATATACCCTACCACACTTGGGTATTATTTCTTTTCTTTTCTTTTTTTTTTTTTTTTAGAAAGGTATCAGGCTGGGCATGGTAGCACATGCCTATAATCTTAGCATTTGGGATCCAGAAACAGGATAATCAGAAGTTCAAGGTCATCCTTAGGTACACAGTGAAAACGAGGCAGTCTAGGCTGCTGAGACTAATCTGAATCTCTAACACTTGCAAAGTGAGATTATCTTTACTTTTAGTGACCCCTGTTAGAAGCTATGGGAAAAAATTCAGGGGACAGAACTAAAGCAGAGGCAGGAAAGGTCAGAGGTTAAGGAGGTAGCCTTGACTGAATCTGGGGTCAGATTAAATCGGGAGGGGAGAGATCTAGGGTGACTTCCAGGTTTCTGGCCTGCTGTCAGGATCCACAGGCTGAAGGATGGAAGGCCAGGTGTTTGGTGAGAATGGGTCACATCTCACTACGGAAGTGGTAGGCCTTCCAGACAGCCTGCCCCGACCTTAGGCTGGAGGTCTGAGTCCAGCCTGGAGCTACAGATCTGGGAATCTTCAGCAAGCAGAAGTTCTCTTTGCTGCAATCAATCTCTCTCACCTCTCTTAGTAAAAGCCTTCCTGGCCTTTAAGATTCAAGCCATTTTCCATCTGTGTCTGGGGGCTCTTCTGAATACTTTCGGTGTCTCCCTTAATTTCTGGTATTCCAGGGCACATGTGGATGTTTCACTCATCTAAGAAATTCACAGTCCCTTTCTTGAACATGAGCACATACATATCTCTAGTATAAAACTGTGTCCCAGCAAAGAGTCTAGGACTGGTTTTACCCTGGACAATGATGCTTAGCTCCAAAGCAAAGAAGGCCAGAATCCTAAGCTGCTCAGGGATAAGTAGGGGCCAGTGGGGATGCATAATCACAGTTCTGTTCCCTTGTAGGAAGGTATGTCTCCTCTATCTGCTACTCATTGCTGCCTTGGGCTGTGTGATTTGTCATGGGAATCCTGTGGATGACATCTGCCTAGCAAAGCCCCGGGATATCCCTGTGAATCCCATGTGCATTTACCGATCTCCAATCAAGAAGGCCACTGATGAGGATGGCCTAGAGCAGAAGGTCCCAGAGGCCACCAATCGTCGGGTCTGGGAACTGTCCAAGGCCAATTCTCGATTCGCCACCACCTTGTATCAGCACCTGGCAGACTCCAAGAATGACAATGACAACATTTTCCTGTCACCCTTGAGCGTCTCCACGGCTTTTGCTATGACCAAGCTGGGTGCCTGTAATGACACCCTGAAGCAGCTGATGGAGGTACAGTGTAAAGCCCTCTACATCCTTCTTTGCTGGGGAACATCTCTTGGATTTCTCTAAAACCACGCATCAGCTTGTGTAGGTGAATTCACTGTGGGTTGTGATTCTCTTTGAATCACTACTTCATGTGTTGGAATTACGTATCTTTAAAAAATGACTTATTTTTACTTTATGTGCATTTTCTGCTTGCATGTGTGTCCTGCTGGATTCTCTGGAGATGGAGTTACCATGTGGGTGCTGAGCCATCTCTCCAGCTCATGACTATTTTTCAAAATGATTCTTAGGTTTTTGAGAAAAGCTTTTACTGTGTAGCCCCGGTTGACCCCACGCTTACTTTAAGTAGCTTGGCTGGCCTTGAATTTACGATGATCTCACATTCTCATGAATAGAAGAATTAGGATTATTAGCTACATGTGGCTAATTTTTAAAAAATTATTTGGCTTTATTTATGTGCATTGGTGTGAAGGTTTAAGATCTCTGGAACAGGAGTTACAGACAGTTGTGAGCTGCCATATGGTTGCTGGAAATTGAACTCAGGTCCTCTGGAAGAACAGTCAGTGCTCTTAACCTCTGAGCCATCTCTCCAGCCAGGCTAATTATTTTTTTTTTAATTAGTCAAGGAGTTACTACCTGAATGTCTTCCTTATAAATTTTTCCTAGTCTCTCCTTTTTAGAAGTTATTTTACTTATTATTTGAAGGGGCACACACGTGTGATGCGGCATGTGTGTGTAAGTTCAAGGACAACTTTCAGCAGTCAGTTCTCACCTTCCACCCTGTTGGGGGAGGGGCTCTGATTTCTGCCACTCTACGTGGTCCAGGCTAGCTGCTCTGGGAGCTTCTCCTGTCTCTGCTCCTATGTATAGGGGTGTTGGGATTACAGGTGTGAGCCTCTCCATGTGGCTTTTTGAGGGTTCTCGGGATCAAATGCAGATTGTCAGGGTTGACAAGAAGTGCTTGTACCTGCTTGCTCCTCTTGCTGGCCCATGTTCTATACTATTTGTAGCCAGAAGTTTTTTGACCTGTCTGGGCCCAAGAAATGAGCCTGAGGTCAAACAGTCTGTAGTTAATATAAGCCTCTGAGTAATTACTGTATAAACAGCTGTGGGACCAGGGGTGAGAGATTTGTCTGAACCACATGCCCAATAGGTCAGAAAAACTTCTGGCTACAACTATTCATAAACGGGAGAAGCCAGTGTTGAACCTCTCTTTTTGGTCATTCTCTCTCTCTTCATTCATTCATTCATTCATTCACCTTTTGAGACTCTGTCTCACTCATGTTGTCCTGTAACTTATGGTCCTTTTGCCTCTATTTCCCAAGTCCTGGGATCACAGATGTGCACTACTATGTCCAGTTATTTGTATATTCGTTTTTTAATATTTATTTATTATGCATACGGTATACAGAAGAGGGCACCAGATCTCATCATAGATGGTTGTGAGCCACCATGCGGTTTTGTTGGGAACTGAACTCAGGTCCTCTGGGAGAACAGTCAGTGCTCTTAACCTCTGAGCCATCTCTCCAGCACCTTGGATATTCATTTATTTAATCATAAATATATACATACTATATATGTGCATATGTATATATATGTATAATTTTATCAAGCAGTACCTCTATGCTGGGTGAAGACTCTAGTTCTGCCCTGGTAAAACCATTTGCCATCTGGTGAACTCAAGCAGATTGGCTGTTGGGATAGATTCTAGGGCTCTGTATTGAGACACAGGCTCCGAAGCTGAGATCCTTGAAGATAAAGACCATTTTGGAGCTATGGGCAACACTGATGATTTCCCCACCCCTTTTGGCAGAGCAGGGGAGGATACGGGTGGAGGAAGAAGAAGAAGAAATACCAGGAGTGCAGCAGCCACTGGGGTCACCCTAGGCCAGGGATGGAAAGAGCAGTCCTTCCTCTGCTTGAGTGCCCTGCTGGCTTTCTTTAGGTTGAATCTCACTCTAGAAACAAGGACAGATGACAGGGAGGCAGAAGACCCTGCAGCACAGCATACAGCGGTCCTGTGAATCCAAGACACTGAATTCTGGAAATCAGGAAGGCTTACCTCTACACAAGTGGCTAGTTTCCATTAGACTTCATCCATTTTTCAGACTGGAGGATGAGGTTACATGCACCTCCATGCCACAGAGGCCTAGCTTTTAGAGGCTCTACTTTGCTTTCTCCTTGTTGCCAGCAGTGTAGAAGAGACTGTCCTTTCCTGTTGTGTGTCCCTGATGCTTTTGTGAGTGACTGCAGCAGCACATTAGAATCTCCTGTAACAGATGCTGCCTGATGAGGACTATCAGTAAGCTTCGGACACGTCTCCTTATATTCTGTCTCTGTTCCCAAGTGTGAGCTTAAATGTGATCTTTCCTCCCTTCCTATAAAAAGACACAGGGGCTGGAGACATGGCTCAATGCTGGAGCACTTGGCTAGTAATGCACAGAGCTCTTGGTTTAATTTCTATCAATGCAAAATAAAAATAAGGAGAAAAACCCATCAGAGATAGAATGTCACTTCTAATCCAAATTGTCCTCTGAGTTTCTTCTTCTATAGATGTCCCAAACATGTGATCTTTCTCTCTCCCTCTCTGAGAAACTCACAGAGCTTTTAGTCAAAAGAGTGATAGGTAGAAGGGTAAAGGACTTGCCTTGTATGAACAAGCTTGAGTTTGATCTCCAGACCCCATGTATATAAAGCTGGGCATTGTGCACATGCTTGCAACTCCAGAATTGGGGAAGCAGAGACAGGCAGATCTCTAGTCAGCCAACTCCAGGCCAGTGAGAGACCCTGTCTCACAAAGGGGAAAAGATGGGTCTGGATAGCTCAGAGGTTAAAGAGATTTCCTCTCTTCCAAAGGACTCAACTTAGTTTCCCAGCATCACATTCAGCAACTCATAACCTTCTGTAATCCCAGCTACGGAAGATCCAGTGCCTTCTTCTGGACTCTTTAGGGACTTACATACATGAGACATTCATTCATCCCCCCCCCCAATAAACATCCTTTTAAGGAAGAGGAAAAGGTATATGGTTCCGTTTAACAATTCTTGGTGGTGTTCTGTGACCTAGACAAGCATATGAATACGTGTACATGTCCATGTGCATAGTGCATACACAAAAACACTGAGTACATATTAAAACAAAATCAGGAAAACTTGAACTAGAGAATAAATAAAGCCAAAAAGCCTTTCCCCACCAAGGACGGAGCATAGATAGGGGAGCCTCATCATAGTGTGCTGGTAAAGAAGAGGGCTACTGTTTCTGCTCCATGTCAGCTTCTATGGCTCTGACTGGTGTGGGGAACACTAAAGTCCCCGTTAACCCCGAGACTGCGGCTGGCTTCATTTATTTCCCTGCTGACACAATCTTTGCCTTTCCCAGCTCTTCTACAACCAGCATTCCAGAGCCCTCAAGAGGTATGGACCCACGGAGATGCTGTGGAAATGCTTCTTACCATGAGAGATAGCATCTTGATTCCTTTATCTGTGAGAATCACCAAGATGATGTCTCCCTTTCCAGTCAGAAAGCACCCTGTGTTGGTCTACAGTCCCTTAGCAAGCGGGTGGCATTCCTGTCTCTTGGTCTTTCCCCATTATGTTTCCTGTCCTTTGTTTTCTTCTTCTTGAATAGTCATTTTCTTTTTCTTTTTAAAAGATTTATTTATTTATTATACATTATACAGAAGAGGGCACCAGATGTCATCATAGATGGTAATGAGCCACCCTGTGGTTCTTGGGAATTGAACTCAGGACCTCTGGAAGAACAGTCAGTGCGCTTAACCTCTGAGTCATCTCTCCAGTCCTACACAGTCATTTTCTTTTTTCTTTTTTTCTTTTTTTTAAACTTTATTTATTTATTTAAGTATTTGCCTCGGTGTTTGCCTGGAACTGGAACTACAGACAGTTGTGAGCTGCCATGTGGGTGCTGGGACTCGAACCCTGGTCCTCTGTAAGAGCAGTCAGTGCTCTTAACCGTTGAGCCATCTCTCCAGCCCCCACACAGTCATTTTCAAAATATGAGCTGAGTGTTTATGCTACACCCACACTGGACTGGAGAGAACTAACCACTGAGACAGCTGTTGGTCCAGCAGTGTACTTGGTATCATGGTAACTGGGCTGCCCAATCACACCTGCCACTGTTTCTTTTGCCACCTATAGGTTTTTAAATTTGATACCATCTCGGAGAAAACATCTGATCAGATCCACTTCTTCTTTGCTAAACTGAATTGCCGACTCTACCGAAAAGCCAACAAGTCCTCCAACTTGGTGGCAGCCAACCGCCTTTTTGGAGACAAATCCCTTACCTTCAATGAGACTTACCAGGACATTAGTGAGGTTGTCTATGGAGCCAAGCTGCAGCCCCTGGACTTCAAGGTGAGTTGTAGATGTTAGAGTCCTCTGCACTCATACTGTGGATGGAGAGATACAGGATCCAAATTAACACTACTGCACTTGCCAGTGGGTGGTGGAGGCTGAGGACCAATCAGAGCCCTTGGCACACTAACCCTTACTTAAGACTTCAGAAAGCAATGGCCTTCTGTTAGGGAGGGTACTCTGAAGAACTTTATAAGGAATTACTTTTTCATTCCATCTACCAAGTTAAAATATATCATGGTCAAATAAAATTGGTGCTCAATATGTGTTCCACGGTCCCTTGAAGATTCATAAAGCACACAAGCCTAGGAAGTGTTTTGAGGAATTAATACAGCAAAGAAATGCCTTGACTTGTGTCTTAGTTACTGTTCTGTTGCTGTGAAGAGACACCACGACCAAAGTGACCCTTATGAAAGAAAGCATTTAATTGGGGGCTGGCTTACAGTTTCAGAGGGTTTAGTCCATTTCCATCATGGTGGGGAGCATGGAGCAGGTAGGCATGGGCCTGATCCACAAACAGGGAGAGAAAGAGACACTGGAGCTGGGCTGGGCTTTTGAAACCTCAGAGCTGATTCCCAGTTACATATACAAATACATTCTGTAAGGGAAACTGAAATTCAAAGCTAACTGGGCTGCCTAAGTGACAGGGTTATTGCCTGTTTTTCTTTAGGAAAATGCAGAGCAATCCAGAGTGACCATCAACAACTGGGTAGCTAATAAGACGGAAGGCCGCATAAAGGAGGTCATCCCCCAAGGAGCCATCGACAGCCTCACAGTCCTGGTGCTGGTTAACACCATTTACTTCAAGGTATTCCAACCGGGCCTGGAGAGAGCCCAGGGACTTACCCTTACTATTGAGCTCACCTTCTTCCACATCTTGGGGCATGCGGAGTCAGATCCCTCCTGACTGAAATGGTCTATGCATGGTCTAGGCAGTCATATAAATTTTCGAAGAGCCCAGAGGTCTAGGGGCTTAGTAGTGTCCCCAGCCTGGGCAGAGCATATGAATTTACAACCCGCTATCCTTCAATGTGTGAATGGTGACAAGCTTGTGTACCTGTGTGATGATTTCTGCCATTCAGTTAATATTTTCTTTTCTTTTTTTAAATTTTGAGACAGATATAATGTAGCCCTGGCTGTCCTCGAACTTGCGAAGGAGACCATGCTGGCCTTCAGAGATCCACTTGCCTCTGCCTCCTGAGGTGTGTGCTATGATGCAAAGCTCAGTTGATGTATCTAAAATCTAAAACAAAATAATTTTACTAGTAGGTCTCTCCACTGCCTAAAGCAATTCCTAGTGTATATAGCTCCTTAGTGTCTGAAGCCCAGGGAGTTGGATTCACTTCAGACTAATGGCCTGTGATGAGACCGTGTATATGGCTTGTTTTCCTCAGAGTCCAGGGTTCTGAAAACTGCTTCCATGTAGACACATGTTTGCATCCCTCCTTTTTCCCTGTGGCCCAGTGACTTATCCAGTCACCACCACAGTTAGTGTCCATCACTCTGCCTCTTGGAGTCTCCTTTTCCTCCAGAACAGTGGACTGCATTTCCATAGCATGTTATCCTTTACAGTGCATGCAACCACCAGCTGCTTATTAGCACTCTTGCTCCTCATACCACCATACGTGAAGACCTTGGTCATTATGCACTATGATTTTTTTTTGTTGTAAATCTTGACTTCTTGTTTCTTTCTTTTTTTTTTTTTTTAAAGATTTATTTATTTATTATGCATACAGTTTTACAGAAGAGGGCACCAGACCTCATCATAGATGGTTGTGAGCCACCATGTGGTTTTGCTGGGAATTGAACTCAGGTCCTCTGGAAGAACAGTCAGGGCTCTTAACTTCTGAGCCATCTCTCCAGCCCCACTTCTTGTTTCTAAGTGTACGAATTCTTGTGAGTGATTGCGAAGTTACTGGGAACTTTCCTTTGGTCTGATTTCTGTATCTATAGGAGGATCCACCTACTTTATAGGATTACTAAAGGGACAGAGTAAGGAAACACATGTGAAATGCTTAATGAGGTATCTGTACATCCTTAGAGTACACAGTTAACATTCTAAAGCATCAGCTCTTTCCAATGCCTAACTTGCTGTTAGGCGAAAGAGTTCAATGACTTATGGTAAGAGCAAAGAGCCAGAAAAGGATAAGGCACGGTGCAGGAAGCTAGCCAGGTTATATTTTCTGCTCTCCACTTGTGTCTGGCTGACTAATTAGAGACAGGGCACAGAGCTCTGGAGATAGTCGAGGGAAAGAGGTGAACGCAAGACACAAGGCATTAAATGCAAAGAAGACAGTAGGTTATTTTTGGATTTAGACTTTTCTGATAAAAAAACAAAAACAAAAAAACAATACCAGGTTGACAAGATGTTACAGCGAATAAAGAAGCTTGTCACCATGCCTGGCAACCTGAGTTCCATGATAGACCCGTATGGTGGGAGGAAAGAACCAGTTCCTACATATTGATAAGCTATCCTTTGATGTAACACCCTCAGTGGCACACTCCTCATCTCAAATGTAAATAAGAATAATATTATTGTTGGAAATCTGAAAAATGTAGAAAAAACACAGAGTGAAACACATAGAAGTAACTGTACCATTCAGGCATAATTATTAACCTGTTCACACATATCTAGTTTTTCTATTAACTACGTTTATATGTTGATGTAATCAGATAATGATTAGGGTTATCATTATGCCCCATATCAGTAAATAGTCTGCTAGGGTATTTTTGGTTTTGCTTAATGATCATCCAATCTGCCACCTTCTAGGGCCTGTGGAAGTCCAAGTTTAGTCCTGAAAACACAAGGAAAGAGCCCTTCTACAAGACTGCTGAGCTCTCATGCCTCGTGTCTATGATGTACCAGGAGGGCAAGTTCAAATACCGGCGTGTGGCGGAAGGCACACAGGTGCTGGAGCTGCCCTTCAAGGGGGATGACATCACCATGGTGCTCATCTTGCCCAAACCTGAGAAGAGCCTGGCCAAGGTGGAGCAGGAACTCACCCCAGACCTGCTGCAGGAGTGGTTAGACGAGCTGACGGAGACGTTGCTTGTGGTCCATATGCCTCGATTCCGAATTGAGGACAGCTTCAGTCTGAAGGAGCGGCTTCAGGACATGGGCCTTGTGGATCTGTTCAGCCCTGAGAAGTCCCAACTCCCAGGTTGGTATAGGAGAGAAGTACCTCCTCTCTGCCCCAAGGGAAAGGTTTGACCAAATGGGGAAGAGAGGAGGGAACCACAGACAAGAGCGTCAACTCAGTATGCCTGATTCTGACTGTGATAAGCTGAGGCTATCCCTTGCCCTTCCCAGCCCTCCTGTGGAAGGAGTGTTAACTCTTGTTTCTAGGAGTCCAGTCAGTACTGTCATCCTATGAATCCGTTTCTAATAGAAGCGATGAAACCAGGTGAAGGACTGGAAACAGCATTGGAATTCAAAGAGACGGACATTAAAAGCGACATGCCTATAATTCCAGCACTTGGGATGTGGGGCAGTAGATGGTGCTCAAGGCCACCCTGGACTATTTAACAAGACCTTGTCTCAAAATAAAATAAAATAGGGGCTAGAGAGATGGCTTAGCAGTTAAGAGCATGGATCATTATTGCAAAAGACCCAGGATCAGTTTCCAGAATCCAAGGCAGACATCTCACTACCTCTTGCTACTCCAGTTCCAGGGGATCTGACCTCCTAAGTATCTGCATTCACACACACACACACACACACACACACACACACAGACACAGAAGCACACATATAGAAATAAAAAGATCAATCTTGAGTAAAATAAAAATTATTATAGTAAATAATGGACTTTAAAACACCTTTTGTTTGAGACAGGTTCTTATGTAGCCCAGGTTAGTCTGGAACCCACTGTGCAGTTTAGACTGGCTTTGAAGTGATTGTGTGGTCTCTACCCTGAGTGCTGGGATTACAGGTGTGTGCCACCATGTCTGGCAATAACTTTTTCTTATCCACACACTCATTTGTTGTTGTATGACGTGTGTAGGGGTGTGCACGAGTACCACAGTGTGTGTTGGAGGTCAGCTTTCTGTAGCTCAAAGCCATGTGAATTTTAGGGATTAAACTCAGGATGTTAGGGTTGGGGGCAGTGCCTTTCCCAGTGAGCAGTCTCATGGACCTTCCCATATCTTTGTCTAAAAGAAGCCCAGAGCTGGGCATGGTGGCACACAACTGTAACCTGAACACTCAAGGCTGAGGCAGGGTGACAGTCTATGGCCAGCCCAGGGTACACAAAGAGATTCTGTCTAAAAAAAGACTTCGATCAGATAACTGGATTTATCTTTACTGGGCTACCTTTAAACTACCTTAAAAGCCAAACCTCTCAGAAATGTTACCAGAGTGGAAAAACATTTTTATTTGACATAGGTTTTTCTTTGGGAACAGAGTCCTACCCTTCCACCTTCCCCAAGAAGCTGACATGAGGTTTAAATCACATGATCCATGCCAAAAAGGCCCAAATACCTCCTTGTTTTTTGAGAGGTATCCACAGATCGGGTGGAGGTTATTACGAGGGGAGGTTCAGCATTCTATGTCTTCATTCAGCTTCCTTCAGACTGATCTCCTGTGTGGCCTGAAGCCAAATCACAGCATTCCCTTCCCTGTTCTTCCTTGCAGGGATTGTGGCAGGAGGCAGGAATGACCTCTATGTTTCTGATGCATTTCACAAAGCATTTCTCGAGGTGAGTTCATCTCCCTGCCCCTACTGTCTTTTCTGAGTTTTATCAATCTGCAGGAGCACCTGGCGTTTCCTGCTATGCTCTTATGGTAGAAACAGCAGGACAGAGCGGTGAAGAGGCTGGTTTGCAGTATTCCTTTAATGTGTACACAGGGAGAAGCGTGAAGCCTTCTCCATGAGGTCAGCCTCTGTATGGCATTCAAGCTTCAGCTGTCTGACCTTCTTGCTGGAGCAGTGTATTTAGAGGGTAGCCAGCAAAGGCCACTGAAAGGGAATTCTGAGATGTTTGAAGGATATGGAAAGCATGGGGTAAAAGAGTGAAATGTAATCTGGACAGAATAGAGTGCCAGTCACCTTAGTGTCCCCGGGTGTGTTCTAGGAGAACTATGGTGATATACGGCATTTCGGGAAACCCAGTTAGGTGGACACATGCTGATTCTGAGAGATTAATCACACACAATGGTGTGCTGAGATCTGAGACATTCCAGTGAGTACTGTTCAGCCTGTCTTCCCCCAGCTGACCTAAGCACAGAACTGACCTAAGCACAAGAGTAAGTCGTGGACAGCTTATGGAAAGAGTAAGCTTGTGGAAGTTCAAGTGTGGATCCACACAGCCTTAGGTGGAGATCTTCACCCTTGGCGACTGAGGAGTGGAACCTGAGAATCTGTTTCTTTACACAGATCCTTAGGGGATTTTCATATACAATCAGGTTTGAGACCCAATAATGTAGGCTGTTCTTCATGGAAGCTGAGACTGAGCAAGAGGAGATGCTTGGGCCAATATTAGGCTAAGTCTGCAGTACTTGAGTTTGCAAAGAGAGGTTTTAATCAGAGAGAAAGGTTCAGAGTACGGTGCTAGTAAAGTAATTGTAGGATCCGAGTTCCAAGAAAGCAGGATGAGGAACAGGAGGTGGAAGCTGGCTAGATCTTATCTTCATACTCCTTGGAAATTTAGTCCTAGAAAGAATATTAAGAAGATGTAGGACAACCAAAGGAAAGGAAAATCCCTTCAGATGTGTTATTCAAATACCATTTTCTCAGGTTATTACTCAGGTTAGATGAGAAAAGCATCTCATCTAACTGGAGGACTGTGTAGCTGTTTGGGGTAGTAGATTTTTTTTTTTTTATGCTTCGAGAGTAAATCTATTTCAATTATGGATCTCTGATCTTGATCCTGACAAGATGGATCTCTTAGCAGTTGATTCAAAACAACCAGCTGGTTCTGTGATAGTGCTCAACCATGCTACTAGAATGTAACTTCTAGTTTAGGAATTACACTTGTGGAACTCTTGCAAGACTCTAGATGAGGGCATCTGTCCAAGAAGACGGGTGTGATAATAAATTAAGGGAAATGAACATGGTGATAGATTTCTAAATGCTATTTTAGCGCTGTTGTATTTTCACTTAATTTTTAATCAAAAAAGGAAAAAAGGTTACCATACAACACAATTATATATATATATTATATATATATATATATATATAATTTAGTAGCTAAAAAAATAATCCAATAAAAATAAAATTTCCCCCAGGAAAAATTCCAAAGTCAGAGTAGGTATTTAATTCCTTTATTTAGTGGTTCTTTCCCCCTTTGGCAGGAAGTGCTTGGGGGCAGCTTAAAAACAGATGGTTATCTGTGTTCACATTAAGATATTTGTGCCTGGGGCAGCAGCTGCCTAGCTTGTGTAAGGCCTGGGCTCAGTCCCCAGC
>PVIH01023125.1:0-25552 GCA_004025045.1 Sigmodon hispidus
AAAAAAAGAAGGGTATCTATGGCCAGACAGGGAAAAGGAGAAAGAGACTGGTCTTCACAGCTGCTGCTTAGGACACACACACACACACACACACACACACACACACACACACCCCAACAGTCTAAGGAGCTATGTCCTACCTACGAAGGTCTCACCACCTCCTAACAGTGTCATCGTGTAGACCAAGACTTTAATCATAGTGGACACTTAGAACACCAAGCTATAGCACTGTTTATTACAAGTCAGTTATGCAAAAGATGTAATTCAGTGCTAGTGCATTTGTTTGGCATGTGCAAGTCCCTGGCTTTAATCCTCATTCTGCAGATCAATATCTCTGGGTTGAGATGACATCCTCATTATATAATAATGAAATCTCCTTCCCACTTCCAGAGTTTCTTTTCTCTGCTGGCTCATTTGTGTTAGCTTGATAGAAACCAGTCACTTGGGAATTCTCTCCATCAAATTGGCTCGTGGGGTCATTTTCTAGATTAATTAATGTAGGAAGGTTTAGAAACTGTAGATAAGGCTGCCCTTGGGTAGGTAGGCCTTGCCCTTGGATAGGCAAGCCATGGAGAATAAGCCAGTAAGCAGTGTTCCCCCGTGGCCTCTGCATCAGTTCCTGCCCTGAGTTGTGCCTTTGTTTCTCTTGGTGATGGACTGTGGCCCTAAACCAAAAATACTTTCCTCTTCAAGTTCCTTTTGATCAGTATTTATCCCAGCAACAGAGATGCAAACTATTATCTTCTATCTTTTTATTATCTTCTCTTTGTTCATATATCAAACTGAACTCTTTAAGTCTTTGATTCTGGGTATTGAACTTGGGGCCTCTGACATGCTGAGCACACACCCCACTGACTTGCACCCCAGCCCCGCCAAACGATTTAAATCATAAGTGCTTAGATTTATCATCTAATAGTATTAGTGCCCCCAAGTAAGTGCCCACCAGTGCTGGAGCTTAAACTCAGGGCTACACTGCTAGACAAGTACTCTTGCTACTGAGCTATACATGCATGCACACACATGCTTGTTGAAACAGAATCCTGCCAGATATTTCAGGTGAACCTTGAACTCATATCTCCTGCCTCAGCTTTCCAGGTGCTGGGATTACAGGTGTGTGTAGTCATGTCCAGTTTATTTTTCTTATTTTGTGGGATCAAATCTTACTGTATAACCCAGTATTGCCTTGAACCTCTCCATCTCCCAAGTGCTGGGATTACAGGTGCGCACACCATTCCTGGCTGTGTGTATTAATTTTATATCCTGTTACTTTACAGTTACTTTAGAGGGTTGGTTTTGATTATCAGTTCTCTGAATTTTTGTATCACCTGCAAATAGGAATCAATTTTCCTGTCCTGGATTACTCCTCTAGAGGTAAATAGACCATCTAGGGGAATCGAAAGGTTTTCTTCTTAGCTGTGTTACAATAGTGTACTATGTGTGTGCTTTACTTGAAGATTTAAAAACCAATTCAGCAATTTAGTCTCTGAGGTTCTAAATAGTTTCCACCACCCATTTCTTAGCAAATACACTCTTATTTTATGGAAGCAATATCTTAATTTATTAGAAAATAAAAATAGGAATCAGGCCAGCAAGGTGGGCCAGCAGATAAAAGTGGTGGTGGGTGGTGGTGGCCTACACCTTTAATCCCAGCAGGAGCACTTGGGAGGCAGAGGCAGGTGGATCTCTGTGAGTTTGAGGCCAGTCTGGTCTACAGAACTAGTTTTAGGAAAGCTGAGGCTACATAAAGAAACCATCTTGAAAAACCCACACCAAACCAAAGAATCATCAGTTATGGAAAACAGTATATATATGACAGGCATTAGGATGAACAGCTCAGCACTAAGAAAACCAAATTTATACATGAAAAGAACCCTTAATCTCTGTCGTATGTATGGGTGTTTTGTTAGCATGTATATCTGTACACCATATGCATGCCCAGTGCCCACAGAGGCCAGACAAAAGTATAGAATCCCCTGGGACTGGAGTCACAGACAGTTGTAAGCTGCCATGTAGGTGCTGGGACTTGAACCCAGGTCCTCTGAAAGAGAAGCAAGTGTCCTTAACCACTGAGCAATATCTCCAGCTCAGAGAAATTATTTTATCCATTGATTTATATTTTAAAAGATTCTGGGTTGCAGTTCATAATCTTGCGGAAATAAGGCAGAAGAAATGTTAAACAGCTGGACATATTATATCCACAGTTGAGAGCAAAGAGCATTGAATTAATGCATGCTTGTTAGGGCTAAACCTACTTTTTCCACTCTTACATAATGTAGAAACTCTGACCCAAGGAATGGTGCCACCCATCATGGACAGGTCTTCCCACTTCAGTGAACATAATAAAGACACACCCCTGCAGGCCAACCTAATTGGACAATCCCTTATTGCTCTCCTTTTCCCAGATAGTTCTAGATTATGTGAGTTGATAGTTGACTGTTACATTAGAGTTTTGTTTTTGCTTTTGTTTCCCAAGGCAACATGTTTGCAATATGGTTTGTTTTTCTTCCAGGCTCTGAAACATTAAGGTATAGAATGTTCATGGTTAATTGTACCAGTTTCTCGGGAAAAGCTTGTCCTTCTAATTCTGATCACAATGCCATTGCAGGGCCCGCTGTCATTCAAGGATGTGGCTGTGGCCTTCACCCAGGAGGAGTGGCTGCAGCTGGACTCTAATGAGAAGACAACATACAGGGACGTGATGCTGGAGAACTACAGCAACCTCATCTCCGTGGGTGAGGACCAGTTGCCTTTAGATACTGTGAAGTCAGTGATTTGTCTTTAGTGTAAAGGAACAAGTATTCCTTAGTCCTGGGTAGACATGACATTTGTCTTTACTGGTCCATTGAAAGAGTCTGCTTTTTTCCCCCTGTGATACTGAATATTGAACCCAGAGCTCCTACATGTTAGGCAAGAGCTCTACCTCTTAGCTACATCCCTAAACACAGAAGGGCTTGCTTTTATGTTATGTAGCTTGTGGCACAGCTTCCTGGTACCACAGGAATTCTGCAGCCAGTTAGTCTCAACCCTGTTTTTGTCTTTGTTGACAGGGTGTGACGTCACCAAGCCGAATGTGATTGTTAAGTTGGAGCAGGGAGAAGAACCGTGGATGGTGGAAGGCGACTGTCATGCTCAGAGTCATTTGGGTAAGTGAAGAGAGGATGAAATTTTAAAAAGTTGCCACTCCAATTAGTATTGTAGAAGGAACTTTTGAAACATGATGCTTTATATCAGATGAAATCAAGAAATATGAGGATTTATTTGTATTCAGAATTAAGAAAAAAAATACTACAATGGGGGGCCATAACTGGTCTGGGGAAATGTAAGTTATGACAATCTTGAAAGGAAATTCAAGATTGAATGTAGTGAGCATTTACTTTGTGTCACAAACTGTTTAAGCCCTGGTTGTGGGATGCTTTCTAAGTGGGAGGAAAATGTAACATTCAGAATGATTTTACTTATGTGCCAAGTTGGGCACAGTGGCTCAGGTCTGTAGTCTCAGAGCTCTAGGAAAGGCAGGAGAATTACTGAATGTTTAAGGCCAGCCTGGGCTAAGTAAAAAGACACTGTTTCTAACAAAAACAAAAGCAAAGTGTGGTGATGTATGGCCGTTGGGCTAAGTGCAGAAGTATCTGGGGTGGCAGTCTTCTTGTGTGATGATTCATTGCCGTTTGATATAAATGAGAATCTGTTTCTCCATAGACCATATTAGAACATTTCTCTTTCATATATGCCCAATAATTATTTCCCATTTCCCTTTGCTGTGACTCCTCCCACTTTTATCTAAGTGTAACACCCTCTCAGTAACTGTGCTCTCTGCTCATCATTTCTTAGGTTATTTTTATTTTTCTGTCAAAGTTGTGAAGATAATATTTGTAATGTAACTAAGGTGCTTGTTTTCAGTGTGAATTTATTCTCTTCCCACTTTCTATCCTCCCCACCACATACATATTACATATTATAAATCAAAGGAAAAGGAGACTGATACACTTATAATAATTTTTACTCATAGATTGTCCACATTTAAGACATTTGGGTACCACCCCATTCTGTGGCTGGTTTGTTTATATTGACATTTATACAATCTTACTCCTTTTCAGAAATCAGTAAAGTTGATGATACCCTAGAGCTAATCCAAGAAAATGAAAACCAACATAGGAGGCAAGCTGGTGATCTCAACAGCCGAAGAGCAGAGAAGGGGGATGCATTTGATAAAACGTATAACCACCTCGAAACACACCCCATTTCTCCAAGCACAAGAGCTCACAGTTGTGTCTCCTGTGGGAAGACTTTGGAATCTATTTCAGAATTAATTAGTAGTGATGGAAGGTATGCAGCGGAGACGCCCAACAAGTGTATTGATTGTGGGCAAACATACAAAGAGAAACTGGATGACTTTGATGAAAATGGGGATACTTCTTCTCAACACGATGAAAGTATTCTGCAGAAAATCACCATTTTAGAGAAATCCTTTGATTATGGGTGCATGGAAGCCTTAGACAATGAAACTATTTTCAGGGCTCATGAGAGAGCTTATTTGATGGAGAAGCCCTATGAGTGGGATGATTCTGGACCAGACTTCATCCAGATGTCAGATTTCAATGCATATCAGAGATCACAAATGGAGATGAAGCCCTTTGAATGTACACAGTGTGGGAAATCCTTCTGTAAAAAGTCCAAGTTCATCATACATCAGAGAGCTCACACAGGAGAAAAACCATATGCATGTAATGTGTGTGGAAAGTCCTTTAGTCAAAAGGGAACCCTCACTGTACATCGGCGATCACACTTAGAGGAGAAACCCTATAAGTGTGATGAATGTGGGAAAACCTTCTGTCAGAAGTTACATCTCACACAACATCTGAGAACTCATTCAGGAGAAAAGCCCTATGAATGTAGTGAGTGTGGAAAAACTTTCTGCCAAAAGACACACCTCACTCTACACCAGAGAAATCATTCTGGAGAGAGACCCTATCCATGTAATGAATGTGGGAAATCCTTCTCCCGAAAGTCTGCCCTCAATGACCACCAGAGAACACACACAGGAGAGAAGCTTTATAAGTGTAATGAGTGTGGCAAATCCTACTACCGAAAGTCTACTCTCATTACACACCAGAGAACACACACAGGGGAGAAGCCCTATCAGTGTAGTGAGTGTGGGAAATACTTTTCTCGGGTATCATACCTCACCATACACTATAGGAGCCATTTAGAAGAGAAACCATATGAGTGTACAGAATGTGGGAAAACCTTCAACCTAAACTCAGCTTTCATTAGGCATCGGAAGGTACATACAGAAGAGAGTGTCCATGAGTGTAGCGAATGTGGGAAGTTCTCCCAGCTGCAATGTCTTCCTGATCACACAGATGACTTAGGACAGAAACACTATGAATGTAATGCGTGTGGGAAACCCTTCCTTGAAAATTCAGCCTTCAGTGGTCACCAGTCTATTCCAGAAGTGGAAAAAACTTATGAATGTAATATATGTGGAAAGTCATTTTCTGATTTGTCATGCTACACTGTACATTACAGAGGTCATGCAGATGAGAAACCCTTTGGGTGTAATGAATGCGGGAAAACCTTCTCCCATAATTCATCCCTCTTTAGACATCAAAGAGTACACACAGGTGAAAAGCCATATGAATGTTACGAATGTGGGAAGTTCTTCTCTCAGAAGTCATATCTCACTATTCACCATCGGATTCATTCAGGAGAGAAGCCCTATGAATGTAGCAAGTGCGGGAAAGTCTTCTCTCGGATGTCAAACCTCACTGTACACTATAGAAGCCATTCAGGAGAGAAACCCTATGAGTGTAATGAGTGTGGGAAGGTCTTTTCTCAGAAGTCTTACCTCACTGTACATTACCGGACTCATTCAGGAGAGAAACCTTATGAATGTAGTGAATGCGGGAAAAAATTTCATCACAGATCAGCCTTCAATAGCCATCAGAGAATTCATAAAAGAGGGAATATAAATGTACTCAATGTGGAAAATCTCTGACATCTCAATTTAAAACAACAAATATTTGGTTATAATGAACATTGGAAGTTTAATAGGGAGCTATGGGTGGATTCTCCCCCACAATTTTTATATTTATGGTGCTGGAAATTGAATACAGGGCTTTTTTACATGCCATGGGTGCTCTACATGGAGCTGCACCCCAATGACTCACAAGTAGAACATTCATGTTCTTTGAGAAGTCCTAAAACAAAATGCATTTTAACCTGAATTTTCAGAGAAGACTTTGTAGAAATGTAGCATGAAGCAAACCATGACCATGTAACTCACAGGACACTAGATAATTTTTACAGGAGTTAAACATTCAAAGTATTTAATATTTATTTTTGATTTAAATTGTATTCACATATCAGGGAGCCTTGCTAAGAAATGTCAATAAGGAATATGTAACACACTTTGGAAACTTATGCAAAAAGCCATATTTGTAATGTTAAAAACAGGTGTTTATAGAAAATATGCAAGAAGTTATCTGTACTAATAAACTTATAAAAGGAATTTATAAAGTCGGGACTTGATCATAAGGGTGACTATGTGGCATCTCTGATAGTGCAATTTAATGGTAATTCTATGCATTTTTTGCAATCATGACTGAATAATTTGTGAAAAGACGATATCAAGTATTTGAATCACAGTGTTACAATTCACACAATACATAATTTTTCTATTTAGAATTTATAAGTGGATTTGAGGGAGGAGGATTTTTTTCTGTGTGTATGTGTAAGTGCTTGCCAGTAGAGTGATTTTGTAAAAATTTTTCAACTGGAATTGAGCAAAATTTTTTAAAAATACTATTTTGGTAAACTTTGCTGTCTTAGTCAGTGTTGTTTTGCTGTGAAGAAACACCATGATCAGACAAATAATTTTTTATTAAATTTATTCATTTATTTTATATCCCAACTGAAACTTTCCCCTTCCTCCTCTCTTTCCATTCCCTCCCCCACCTCCTCTTCACTCCTTCACCAATCCAGGACCATGGCAATTCTTATAAAGGAAAACATTTAATGAGAGCTGGCTTACACTTTGGAGGTTTAGTCCACGGCAGGAGGCATGCAGACAGACATGGTGCTGGAGAAGTAGCTGAGAGCTCTACATCTGTATCCGCAGGCAACAGAAAGAGAGAGACACTGGGCCTGGCTTGAGCATTTGAAACTCCAAAGCCCACCCCCAGTGACACACTTCCTCCAGAAAGGTCAGACCTACCTGAAAAAGGTCACACCTAGTGCTACTCCTTAATGACCAAGACTCAAATCAATAAATGAGCCTATGAGGGCTGTTCAATTAAGTAAATAAACCACCGCATATGCAAACATAACTTGGGGTTACTTATGTCTATTTAACTAGAAGAATGTTAATATATAAATATATCATTTTTATTTATTGTCCCCTATTACCAGGGCTTTAGAACAAAATATGTTTCCAGTAGACATTTTCTGGTTGATATTTTTTGCCATTCCTTGCTATAAAAAAAAAAAAAAAAAGTTTGGCTACCAACCATTTCTCCATTTGAGAATCAAGAGCAAGCAGTTTAAATCAATAATCATGATTCTTTTCTGATTGCCAATACAATAACCTCTAATTGCCCACAGTAGATCTGCCTGAAGACCTCTAGTCAGTACCCAAAGCAAGATAGTCCCAAGCCGTAAATACTGTAGTTCTGCATTACTTAAGTATGGTCACCGAGATACCTGCTTTGTGATGGGTAGGTAGTGAATTCAATGTGGACTCACTGGACAAAAGGATGATTGACACTCCAGTGAGATTTCTTCAACACTCCATAAAATGATGTGCAATTTAAACCTCAGGGATTGAGGGCTGAGGATACAGTTCAGTAGAAAGGCACTTGTCCAGCATGCATGAGTCACTGTGTATGATACCCAGTACTGCACCCCAAAATATTGCAATTTGCTTCCACTTAGTGTATTTGGGCTGTGATTGACAGCCTACCTCACCAATGTGTAAGACTACAGAAAGTCAGACTTGCAGTTAAGAGAAGATGCCACTGTAACTTGATTGTATGACCTGAATCTGGACATACCAGTGGAGAAACTTGTTTTGTAAATGGAGTAGGTGATCAGACCTGCCCTACTCCAAGAATAGAGATGGTTGAATATTCCCAAAGCTTACAGACACATGAAGAAAATTCAAGTGGGAAGATATTTAACATCTCAGCAAATACGGAGAAGAACCGCCAGAATTAGACAAAGGGTGAGTTCAGCCACAAGAGACACCATGTGGAACAGTGCAATATTGACAGCTTCTCCCCGGATTAAATAGCCTCTTACTACCAGCAATCTTAAGCAACATTGTACAAAGGGACATGGTCAGAGTAACAAGGAAGAAAAGAAAATGAGAAGAATCAGTAAAGGCGTAGGATTCTTATCTGGACTGACCTTGCCCATCGCACATCTCAGGGGACATTCAGATGTATGAGTTATAAATACAAGAAAAACAAGGTTCTTGTGTCAGGGTCATATTCAAAAAACAAAAGCATAGATTATTTTGAAACCGATACCATTTACAAAAATTGTCAAGTACATAAGAAAAAAATACATTTTCAGGAATTTCATCTAAACAACAACAACAAAAAATTATCAGGGCTGGAGAGATGGCTCAGCAATTAAGAGCACTGACTGTTCTTCCAGAGGACCTGAGTTCAATTCCCAGCATCCACATAGCAGCTAACAACTGTCTGTAATTCCAAGATCTGACACCTTTACACAGTTATACATGCAGACAAAAGACCAATTCACATAAAATAAATAAATAAAATAAAAATAGATACTTAAAAAATTATCTAGAAAGAAATATTACCACACCTCAGGATATCTTGTGGTTTTCAGGAGATGCAAGCTCAAAGGGGTGTCAGTTTCTCCTAAGCCCATAAGTCGTGGAGTCTCAGAATCTAGTTATTTAATAGACATGAACAAGCTGAATCTAAAACGCAATTAAACAGTCAACCATTTAATAATTACCTAAACTTGACAACCTGCTGAGTGTGGAGGCTGGAGAGATGACTCAGAGAGTGTGCTGTTCTGGCAGAGGACCTGAGCTTGGTTCCCAGCACCCACACAGGACAGCTTACAACCACCTGTGGCTCCTACTCCAGGGGATGCAGCATCGCTTCTCATTTCTGTGGGCTCCTGTGGCATGTACACACACATACACAATACACACAATTTAAAATATTTTATTTTAAAAACTGTTGAGTGTGGTGACTTCAAACCTGCATTGCCAGCACTCGGTGCAGAAGGAGGAGTGAGTGCCAGGACTTCAAGACGTGGTGACAGGTTGTGTACATAGTAAGACCCTTTATCAAGACAGAATCAAACAATTTCTATTCATCAATATGGAGGCCTGCTAGAAAGCCATAGAAGTTATGGCATAGGGCTGGAGAGATGACTCTGAGGTTAAAAGCACTGACTGTTCTTCCAGAGGTCCTGTGTTCAATTTCCAGCAACCACATGGTGGCTCACAACCATCTATAATGACATCTGGTACTCTCTTCTGTATACTGTATGTGTAATAAAAAAAAATAAATCTTAAAAAAAGTTATAGCATAAAAGTAAGTGGACCATGAGAATAGATTACATGGGTGCCTGAAATGTGGGTCACCTGACTTAACAGTAGAGGGAAAAAAATGTCGCTTCAATTTGATGCTTTGTCACTTTACTATATAACAACAACAACAAAAAACAGGAAACCAAATTAAGATGATTTATGAAATGTAAAATAACATTTTATGAAAACAGAAGGGACATTTGTGGTGACCATTCCTATTGATCCCAGAAATCGAGGGCAGAGGTAAGTGGGGGTCAGGCTGATTCACAAAGCAAGCCCCAAGCCAGCCAGGACAATGTAATGAGACCTTGTCTCAAAAAAGAAAAAAAATAGGAAGATTTATATCTTTAGTGTTGGCAATGTCCCAAGCAATATTGAAAGGCATTAAAAGCATGAAAGTTAAATTTGGGTTACTAAAGGAAGTAGGGGTGGGGGGAAGCAGCTGGAGCGACAGCTCATTCCTGAAAAAGACTCTAGAGCTCCTGAAGGGGGCCTGATTTGGGCATCTACAACCACCTGCAGCTCCAGAGCCAGGCCCAACACCTCTGATCTCTGCACTCACCTGCCCAGACACAAACAATTGTTAAAAAATGAGTAGAAGTGGCTGGAGAGGTGGCTCAGCAGTTAAGAGCACTGGGCTGTTCTTACAGGGGACCTGAGTTAAGTTCCCAAGTACCCACAATAGGTGGCTCACAACCATCTTTAATTCACCTCCAAGGGCTCTCACACCCTCTTCTAGCCCCCATGGACACCTGTACTCATGTGTGCAGAACACACACACACATGATTAAGAATAAACCTGTTTTAAGTGATTAGTAAAATAAAAAGGTTGACTGTTCTTGCAATTCATACAGTAAGGAGAAGGCATTGAAAAGCTTTTTCCATAAGGAGACAGTTAGAAAACACTCTGGCTTTTGTCCCTTCACAGATGCCTAGCTTTCCTCTTGTGATAGACAGGCAGCCCCATCTAGTACAGACAACTGTGCATGGCTAGTCCCTTTGAGCCTTTATTTACAGGCATTTTGGGCAGTCAAAATCTAGCCTTGGAGCTCCTGGTTTTCTGGTGCTTTATCTGGAATATATAAAAAAAATCTTCTAATCAATAAGCAGAGAATATGAGCAAAAGACCTGGTCATCCATATCACTAAAGAGAAAAAAGACCTATTTAGCAACAGATATATGAGAAGATGTTTTAGCTTATTAATAATCAATGGAATGTAGGTTTAAAAACCCAACCCCCACGGACTGTGAGATGACTACATAAGTTCTGTGATCTGAACCAATGGTGGAAGGAAGAAACCAACCCCTGAAAGGCCCCTCTGAGCTGCTCATACTGTATGGCACATGCACCCACACTCACACATCATACATAATAATTTTTAAAACCAACTCACTGAAATAATTAAAATGGAAGACACAAAAATCATCAAGGATTTACAAGAATGTACCCAACAGGACACTTTTTAGTGTGTGTGTGTGTGTGTGTGTGTGTGTGTGTAGGTACCTTTAGAGGCCAGAGAATGGTGTTGAAGCCCCTGGAACTGGAATTGCAGGCATTTGTGTGGCTCCACACATGAATGAGTGCTGAAAACCAAACTCTACTCCTTTCTAAAGGTTATCAGTTGCCTAGCCATCCTTCCATATGACAGCAACATGTGCATTAGTGGACACTTTGGAAAACTGACACTCACAGTTAAGCATGTATATGTCCTTTTACTCAAACCGGGCAGAAACACACGCACATACACAGAGCATACATAGAAACACATGCTAAAGCGCTAGAGACATACATAATGTGAAACTTCAAAAAAAAAAAAAAAACAAACCAGAACTCTCAAGACTCACATATGTAGTAGAAGGGGTATTTTCCCCTGTGAAATCCTCTTGGACAGTAGGAGGAGATGCTGTTGAAGTCTGAGGTGTCACAGAGCTGAATAAAGAAGCCTAGACACAGGTGGGCACATGGTGTGGTTCTGTGTGGATGATAAAGATGAGCAAAGTGTCTGTGCAGTCAGTCAGCACACCAATTAATTTTAGCTGAAGCTTGCAGAGCTTACATATCTGGTTCCTGCCATTGTCTGCTTTTAAATCTGGTGCTGAATATTCCCGTGTATTCTGCACTGTGTATTTCTGTGCATGAATGTGACCCTTTGATAGAGGATTTTAAAATTCACAAGTGGCTGGTACTTGTTAACATGCCCCTCACCCTACATTTCTGATGTTTAGCAATACAATGTGTCTGGTTTCTATAACTCTAGTTTTTATTACAATACAGAGTGTCTAGTTTTTATAACTCTGTGCAGGACACTTTTCTTATGGTCACTTTAGCTTTGGTAGCATCTACTATGATTTCTGAACCATGCCCTTGAAGTTTACAACTATGGTGTATTTTGAGTAAAATATTTGCAAAGGTTAAAGAGCCCGTACATCTTTTCTCACTCCACATTTTTACATATACAAATGTGTTTGGTATTTTAAAACACAGACACACACACACACACACACACACACACACACACACACGGTCTCTCTGTGGAGCCCTGGCTGTCTTGGTATCTACTCTGTAGACCAGGCTGACTCAAACCCACCTACCTCTATTTCCCAAATGCTGTGATTAAAGGTGTGTGCCACCACACCAGCTCATATTATTACATTTATTTTGTGTATATATGGGAAGAATGTCTGCCTGTGAATCACTTTCCATATTTCAAACTCTGAAAGCTTCATATTTCTAAATTTAAGATTTAAATTCCTTCGGGTAAATATAAAATATACTTATTCAAGAAATGTGCAGGACGTCTGCAAGATGGTTCAGCCAATAAAGGCTCCAGCTGCCCAACCTGACAGCTTGGGACTCCTCACATGGAGGAAGGAGAGAATCAATTCCTTCCTGCAAACTGTCTTCCGACCGCCACACTTAACCGTGACACATGTATGCCTCCCATACATATGTATACAAACTTAAATTAAACATATCTAAATGGTTCTCAGGCAACCAGTATGGTCCCACATCTGCCTGTAATCCCAGCAATGAAGTGAGTGGAGACAGGAGGATGGCTGGGGCTTGCTGGCTGCGGGTTCAGCTGAAAAGCATGAGCCCCAGGTTCAGGGAGAGACTCTGCCCAAAGGAGAGGTGGACAGTGATAGGGAAGGATATCTGAATCCGTCCTGTGATAAGAAAAGATATCTGAATCCGTCCTCTGGCCACTCCATGAACACATAGAAGACGGAAGGACAGACTCCATATATGTAAACGGGTCGGAGAACAGAAGAGCAAGGGAGCATGGGTCACTAGAGTTCTGGCAGTGCTACTAAAGGACCAACGAGGAAAGCCAAGCCAATATCCAGGACCGTGCTCAGCAAAACGCTGGTTGGGCCTGGAAGATGTATTTCGCGGGAGGGTGTGGCCAGCCAGAGGAAAAGGACCTTAAGGAGTAGGTATGGCTACATCTTAAAGGCCTGGCCATTGAATAAGGGTGTGGTTAGAGTGGGCGGCCCAGGTCAGGCTTAAGGGGCGTGGCTCTGGATGAGGGATGTGGCTCGAGAAGGCCAGTAATTCCAGAGCCACTCTGGGCCACAACTGTCCGCACCTGAGAGTTCTTGGAGAGCTAGAGACCGTTGACCAGACTGAGGACTGACCCAGGGCACTTCGGAAGTGAGAAGGCGGGCCAGGACCAGAGATGGGTGGGCTTGGCATGCAGAAGAGGGAGGGAATAGCGAGCAGACGGCTGGGCAGGGGGGCCCCTGACTTACAGCCTATTCCTTTGCAGCGTCCTGTCCCCGCGTTATGTGGCCACCACTAGTGTTGCTGTTTCTGCTGCTTCCTGCTGCCCATGGCGCCCCTCATCCGGCTGCCGACCTCCAAGAAAGCTTTCCAAGCGTACTCGAAGGTTTCCATTGCCCTGTAGCGGGTTGCTGGGTGTGGGAAGAGAGGCATTTAGAGACCTGCAGAAAGAGAAAGAGGCAGCGGTAGGCAGGGACAAGGATGCCGAGAATAGTTGGTAGGAAGGAACCAGTTCGATGGGCGCGCTCTGGTACTGGACGCCCAACCGCACCCTTTGAACCCCTAGGAGAGCCGCTATGCTATGAGGACACTTGATCCCCACTCCCATGGACTTTAGTGCCTCCCTAGGAGCGGCCATAGCACAGGGGTCCTGGCTGGGGAACTTCCCCCGATCCTTGGCAGCACCATGAAGTTTAACTTTATCCCTTTCCATCAGAAATCCAAACGGAAGAAGACAGAGCTATGTGGAGGGAGGACAACCCGTTTACTGGCTCCCGCTGTCCTCCAGGCTCATGAGGTGGCTGCTGTGTGGTCCAGAAGCTGGGGACGAGGACCTGTGGCCTCATGAGGGCCTACCAGACACAGGATTGGGGGCTCCCCACTCCTGCTCCCAAGACCCACTTCTTGTCCCCTCCGGGGTCCTTCAGCTGCTAAAGGGGCTAGGGGCGGACATCAGTATCCTAGCAGGGGCAGATGTGAACTTCGCCAAACCCACCTGCAGCATCGTTTAAAAATAAAATGTGTTTTCCTCAATCTAATAGTGTTCTTTCCTTTTGGGAACAGGGCCCAACTCCTGGCCAGTCAGTTCCACCTTTGGACCTAACATTCCCTAGCCCCGGACTCTGATATTACCAGGCCCATCTGTGGGTTTGGTCTTTCTTTTTCTAACACTTCAGCTGGTGATTAGGCCTCCCTTCCCCCACAGTGGGAGGCTCACCTTTTCTCGGGACCTAGGAAGAGAGTGCTGAGATGGGTAAGGTTCCTATTTTTTGTATTTTGGGGTTTTCAGACAAGGACCCTGTGATGCCATAGGTTGGCCTGGAACTGTCTCCTGAGTGCTGAGATTGCAGGCATGCAGCACCATGACAAATTCACAGATAGCCTTGTACCATTACAGCTCAGTCTCTGGGAGCAGCCTTCTCTTTAAAAATGTGTGTAAAAAAGTATGTGTGTGTGTGTGATTGAACCTAGGATCTCCTGCATGCTAGGCAGCTTTCACCAATGGGAGATTCTAGGCAGGGGCTCTACCACTGAACCACACCCCAGCCCCTCACTGGGGGATTCTAGGCAGGTGCTTCACAGTAGGGAAGCCACTGTGTCATGAGTGAGTCATATCACAGTCATAAAATGGAGCAGAAAACAGTTGATACATACATGGGCTTGGTTCACTTTCTCCACTAGTCCTGTATTTCCTAAATAGGGAAGGATGCCCACCACAGTGGGCAGGTCTTCCCACCTCAGTTAACATAATAAATACAATCCCTCACAGACATGCCCATGGACCAATGTAGTTTAAATAATTCCTCACTGAGACTGTCATCTTTTAAAAAATACTATTTTATGTGCAGGAGTGTTTTGCCTACATATATGTATCTGCACTGTGTGCGTATTGACTGCAAAGGTCAAAAACAAGGTGCTGGATCCCCTGGGACTGAGGTTACAGATGGATGTGAGTCACCATATGATTACTGAGAACTGATGCCAGGTCCTCTACAGAGCAACAAGTACTTCTGAGCCATCCCTCCAGAGTCTGAGACTCCTCTGCTGGGATTCTAGGTGGACATCAAGTTTAACAGTTAAAACTAATCCTCACTCGGATTTTCAGAGATGAGGCCATTGTTAAGTACACACTCTATAGAAGTGACTGCTCTGTAGACCCCATTTCACACTGGCCATTATCCCACTGCCTTGAGATGGACTGTGTCCCCTAATTCCACATGTCAACACCTACTCCCAATACAGTGGAATCAAGAGGTGGAGACTTGGAGATGTGATTAGGTCATGTAGCCATAGGGGTGGGATTAATGCCTTTATAAGAAACTCAGGTCTGGTGATATGGCTGAGCAGGTTAAGGGGCTTGCAACCAGACCTGACAACCTGAGATCAATCCCTGGAATTTACATGGTAGAAGGATAGAACTCATGACAGTTGTTCTCTGACCCCCACAGGTACACATCTGCACACACATGCACAGAAACACACACACATAAACGTAAATAATAATCTATGCATGCACACACAAAATAAAGCAATAAATATGTAAAATGACAGCTGTGGAAAATCTCCTCGCCCAGATTTTTGCAATGTAAGGAGACAAGTGTCTTTTCTCTCCCCTTCCCCCTAGACAGAGCTGCCCTGCAGAGAATCCAGATTCCCTGGAGGGATAGATAGGGCTAGGAGCCCATCATAGTGGCTAGGACACTCACTCCACCTACACATTCCAGAAGATTAGCTGGGGTGCACAGATACTGGAGAACACAGATCACAAGTGACTCAAAAAGGGACCTGTTTTTTCTCACTCGTTCAGACCATCTCAAGGAGGCTCTTTCACTATGGGACACTGCAGTGAAGTGCATAGGTTAGGATGGACCATCGTAAGGAGGCTCTGCTGCTGTGGGATGCTATAGTAAAGTACGTAGCTTTCTTTCTCCTGGCTCTGGGGCTGGGACTGTGAGGTCGGAGGATAGAACAGTCAGGTTCTGGCAAGAGCTTCCACAGTGCAGACCGTGGATACTGGAGCTCCCTAGGACTACTTTTTAAACATTAATTTTCACTCGTGTGTTGTGTGTGAGCATGAGCACAGCACAGGTGTGCGGGTGCCTGGGGAATCAAAAGAGGGCATTGGATTACCTGGAGCTGGAATTACAGGTGATTGAAAGCAACCTAATGTGGATGCTGGGAACTGAACTTAGGTCCTCTGGAAGAGTAGCAAGTACTCTTAACCACTGAGCCAGAACTCCAGCCCCTGCAACTACTTTTATGAGAATACTAATACCATTCATGAGGGTCCCACCATTATCACCTAATCACATCTTAAAGACTCCACTCTGACCCTCAGGAGCTGGGAGATGTCTCAATGAGATAAATGCTTGCCACAAAAATGTGAGGAGCTGAGTTCCAGTCCCCAGAGCCCATGTGTGTACTATATACATCTGTAATCTTGGTGTTGGGGGCAGGTGAGGATGTGAAATGGAGTCAGGAGACTCCCTGGAAGTTTACTGTCTAGCTAACCTGGTGTTTTCAGCAGAAAACAGGAGAGCCTCAAGCAAGGTGGAAAGTGGGGGTCAACACTGGATGTTTTCATCTGTCCTTCAAATGAGCACCATTGGCATGCGTACACCAACACGCAGGCACGCACCTGCTTCCATCTGTGACTGCATTTCCCCTCTGTGATTGGGAAGAGGAAGAGTGATTTCCACAGGAGGATTCCCGACGCCTTGAGCCGTCGAGTTTGGCTCAGAAATGTGGAATCTAAGCTTTTAAAGAAAGAACATTTTTAGCTCTCTCACTCCATGAGGCTTCTTTGAAAGGATCCAGGAGACCCTTGAAGGAAAGCCTCCTGTTTCCAGGTGACTGGGATGGAGTGCTGCCCTCTAGTGACTACACAGTGGCACTTTATTATTCCCGGAACTCCCGTCAATGGCTACTGGAGCTGACAAAGGCGTTAAAATATAGGACAAGAAGGCTAAGGGCGGGATCGTCAACTTTTGAGTTTGTGGAAAGTGGGGCCCCTTGGGAAAAACTGAAAAACGTGTTGCTTTAAATATTTAAGGAATCTTGACTAGTCGTTGCCCTGAAACTGAGTGTGGGGAGAAAAACCAAACTCTCTAAGCAGATGGCGGTAAAATCATGCAAGTCACTTAAAAGATTCTTCACCTTTCTTTAGGCAGTCTCTTAACCCAATTTCCATCTCCTTAGCTGTACAGAACGAGAGCCCTTGCCTTAATTTCATGAGGTCCCATTTGTCAATAATTGGCCTTATTTCCCCAGTGAGCTGTTTTATGCAGAAAGTCCTACCTGGTGCCTATATTCTGTCTCACATGCCCTGACTTTTCTGTTAGCAATTTTCCGAGTTCTGGGTCTTATGTGAGGTCCTTGATGCATTTGGAGTAGAGTTTCTGGCAGCAAAAGAGATAAGGATCTAGTGTCTTCTAGTTTTTCCAGCACCAGGTGCTGAAGATGCTGTGTTTTCTCCATTATGTATTTTTGTCATCTTGGGAAAAAATCAGGTAGCTATAGTTGTGTGAACTTATATCTGGATCTTTTATTCTATTCCATTGACTGACATCTCTTTTGTGGCAATATCATGCTGTTTATTGCTATGACTCTATAGTATAACTTGAAATTGGGATATGGTGTTACCGCCACAATATTCTTTTTTTTGATGATTGCTATCCAGAGTCTTCTGTGCTTATTTTTATTTATTTATTTATTTACTTTTATTTAATGTGCTGAGTGCAAAGAAGATTTTGATTATGATTACATTGAATCTTTAGATTGCTTTTTTTGGTAGAATGAGCAATATTAATTCTTCCATCCCATGACCATGGAAGATCTTTCAATGTTCTACAGTATTCTTCATTTTTTTATTCAAATTTTTTTGTTGTTTTTGAGACAGAGTTTCTTTGTGTAGCCCTGGCTGGCCTGGAACTCCCTCTGAAGACCAGGCTGACCTTGAACTTACAGAGCTCTGCCTGCCTCTGTCTCCAGAGTGCTGGGATTAAAGGCAGGCACCACCACACTCAGCCTCTTCAGAATTTTAAAGCTTCCTTTGTAGAGTCCTTTACTTGTTGGCTACGTTTATTTCAAAGTATTTTAATTGTTGAAGCTACTATGAATGGGAATGTTTTCCTGATTTTTTTTCTCAAGATGTTTGCCATTAGGTACACAGGAAGGCTACAGAGTTGACTATATCCTGCCACTTTGCTCCAAGTGTTTTCCAACTCTAGTTTTTGCTGGTGTCATCAGGGCCAGTTCAATAGAGAATCATGTTGTCTGTAAATAGTGATACTATGATTTCTTCCTTTCCTATTTGAGTCTTTTCATTTCCTTTTCTTGTCTTACTGCTCCAGCAAGGATTTCAAGTACCATATAGAAAGCGTACAGAGAGGGTGGTTACCCTTGTCTTGTTCCTGAATTTAGTGAAAATCTTTTAAGTTTTTCTCCACTTAACATAACTTTGGTTATAGGTTTTTCATATACAGCTGTAGTACAAATTCTGATTGTAATGAAAGAGACTCAGAGCCAGATATCCAGGAAAGGCTGAAATATCAGAAAGAGGAAACCCCACAGTCAAACCTCACCCAGCTGTCTTCCAGCTTCCTCAGCCTCGATCCTGGTCACTTCTAATTGCTGCTGTTTTCCTAGGCCTGCCTTAAATACCCTTCTCACCCAGTTGTATCCCATTCAGGTTAGGATTAAAGTGTGAGCTACTGTATTTGGTAGTCAGCCTGGAACTCACAGAAACACAGAAAGATCTCTGTCTCTGGAGTTATGGGATTAAAGGTCACCACTCCTGGCTTTCCCTGTGCTGGAACTAAAGGTATGTGTCATTGAAACCCAGCTGTTTGGCTTTGTACTCACGGAGATACAGAACTCCCGATCTACCTCAGCCTAGTTTTTGACTGTGGGTTGAACTCTTGATGTTCTAGGTTTTATTAAATATGTAGCATATCACTACATATAGCCTTTATCATTTTAAGATTTACTTTGTCGGGGCTGGAGAGATGGCTCAGCGGTTAAGAGCACCGTCTGCTCTTCTAGAGGACCCAGGTTCGGTTCGATTCCCAGCACCCACATGGCAGCTAACAACTGTCTGTAGTTCCAGTTCCAGGCAAACACCAAGGCAAACAAATAATTAATAAATAAATAAAGTTTTTTAAAAAAAAAAAAAGATTTACTTTGTCAACCACTGTTATCTCTGAGACCTTTGTTGTGAAGACATGTTGGAGTTTGTCAAAGGCTTTTTCCTCATCTGTTGAGATGATCATGTGATTTCTGTCTTCAAGTCCACTTATAAAATGTATTACAGTTATAAATCTGTGTATGTCAAACCATCCCTGTGTCTCTGGAATAAAGCTGATGTGGTTAGGGTGAATGGTTTTTGATGTGTTTGATGTATACATACCTTTAATCCCAGCATGAGGGAGGCAGAAACAGGCCAATCTCTAAATTTAAGGCCAGTGTGGTCTCCAGAGAGAATTTCAGGACAGTCAGAGCCACATAGAGAAAGCCTATCTTAAAAAAAAAATAAGGGGGCTGGAGAGGTGGCTCAGAGGTTAAGAGCACTGACTGCTCTTCCAGAGGACCTGAGTTCAATTCCCAGCACCCACATGGTGGCTCACAACCATCTACAATGACATCTGGTGCCCTCTTCTGTATACTGTACTGTATATATAATTAATAAAGAAAGAAAGAAAACAAGGAGGAAGGAAGGTGTGAGCCACCATGCCTGGCTGGTTGTGGGTTTTTTAATTATTGACATTACTGCTTCAATTGCATGGTTTGTTAAGGATCTGTCTGAATCAGTGGCTCTCACCTTCCTAATGCTGTGACCCTTTAATAAAGTTCATCATGTTGTGGTGACCCCAACCGTAAGATTATCTTTGCTGCTACTTCATAACTGTAATTTCACTACCATTATAAATCATAATATAAGTATCTGTATCTTCTGATGGTCTTAGATCAGCCCTGTGAAAGGATCATCCTCCCCACCACCACCACCCCGTGGGTCACGACTTACAGGTTGAGAACCATTGATCTAAATTATTTAATTTATCTTGGTTTAACTTTGGTAGGTCTTGTGCACCTAGAAACTCATTCTACTTCTGGACTTTTTTCTAGTTATCCCTATTTCTTTTCTGAAACAGTGTCTTGAATTCATAGTTATCTTTCTGTCTGCCTGCCTCTCAGGCTCTAGTATTACATTTATGAGTCAGCATACTTAGCTTGTGTGGTGAGTGAATGAAGTCCTGAAGGAACTGTGTGTTGTTTACATAAGCACAGTCATGTCATAGATGTCGATGCCTCAGATCCATGGAAATGTCACGGTCTCCCAGGGTCTGAATACAGATGTTGATGAAGGTTGACTTTTAGCTAGAATCAGGATGTGCTTCACAGAACCACGTGATCGTGACCCATGAGAGTGCTCCCCTACAGAGACCCACTCCAGAGATTAGCTAGCCTACCTCCCCATTTATGCTGTGTGTAATAAACACTCTTGAGTATTCTGGATGCTTCAGCATCTCCATCCAAGCACATGGTACACACAACCCTAGCCATACATTACTTGTATCTGTCTTTCTTCAGACACACTCTGAGTTAGGATTCTGGAGCCCTACCACTGGGCTGCAGGAGAGTTGTGTGAGCATGTGGGGAGGGATGTAGGGGGATGTTGTAAGAAGTTTCTGGCCCAGCCTAGCCCCAAAATCCAGGCCAGCAATCCCAAATAATCACACAAAGTCTTATATTAATTACAAACTGTTTGGCTTATGGCTCAGGCTCATTATCAGCTAGCTCTTACAACTTAACCCATTTCTATTCATCTGTGTCCTGCCACATGACTAGTGGCTTTACCTGTGTTTCTTTACAACTTGCTCTCTTGGACGGCAGCTTGTCTCTGTGTGATCCACCTTCTTCCCCTTTATCTGCACTTGGGTTTCCCACCTGCCTATAAGCTGGCTTGCCATAGGCCAAACGATCCTTTATTATCCAATGGCATTTCACAATGTACAGAAAGACATTCCAGATCTTGCATGTATTATTTTTTAGTCTTTGAGAGTTTTATACACGCATACAGTGTATTTTAGTCACACCTATTCCCATTCTACCCTCCAATTCCCCCAGACATGCCCCTCTTGCAACTTCACGTCCTTTTGTTTATTTTTATTTTATCATTTATCCATTTTATTTTATGTTTTGCCTGTGTGTAAGTATGTGTACCACACTGTGCATGCTTGGTGCCCAAGAAGGTCAGAAGAGGGCTTTGGGTAACCACAAACTGAAGTTACAGATGCTTGTGAACCAGCCATGTGGGTGCTGGGAATCAAACCCAGGTCCTCTGCAACAACAAGTGTTCTTAACTGCTGAGCCATCTTCTAGCCCCTCTTCTTTATTTTTGTTTATAACTCACAGAGCCTGTTAGTGCTGCCCATGTGTGCATGGGTTCGGGGCCATCCACTGGAGTATGGGCACTCTACCAATGGCCACAGCCCTAAAAAAAACTTAGTCTTCCTCCCTTAGCAACTATCAACTGCCCCCCACTGTCCATATGGGAATTTTAGCTGGCTTGATCTTGTGCAGGTGCCCCCGGCTGCTGTGAGTTTGTAAGTGCAGTGGACATGTTATGTTCAGAAGTCACCACTTCACAGGCTTCCTCCCCAGCCTGTGGCTCTTACATTTTTCCTACCCTCTTGTCCATGATGTTCCCTGAGCCTTAGAGTTGCCCGTTGTTTATATGCCAGTACCATTGTGTCTTGGTGACTGTAGATGTGTGACTTTTTGAAACAAGATTTGTAATGCCTTTGGTGTTGTTATTGCTCAAGACTGCTCAAAGGATGCTGTAATCATCCTGGCTGCATGGGAACAGTGGGATGGTTAAGGGGATTTAGACTGGATTGTAGAATCTGTAGGCTTCAGGTGTGCTCTGGGGATCTGAACTCAGGTCTTCATGATTGCATGGCAGATGTTTGGCTAACAGAGCTACCTTCTCAATCTTGAGTTCCATTTACACCTACTTCATTGAGAGTACTTTGAGAATCATTAATGGATATAAAATTTTAAGAACTATTTTTTCTGAAATTCCTGAGATGATCGTGTTAGATTTGTTAATGTTTTACATTGATATAGTTGCATATGTGGAGCCATCCTTGCATTCCAATGATAAATCCCATTTATTTGTCTCATACTATACTGTAGAATTTTTTAAAATATTTATTTATTTATTTAATGTGAATTGGTGGTTTGCCTGCATGTATAACTGTGTAAGGATGTTAGATCTTGGAATTACAGACAGTTGTTAGCTGCCATGTGGATGCTGGGAATCAAACTCATGTCTTCCAGAAAAACAGTCAGTGCTCTTAACTGCTGAGCCATCTCTCCAGCCTCTATACTGTAGAATCTTATTGCTAGAGAGTTGAGAAGTATTTGTTTGTAAATAGGATTTCATGTAGCCCCAGCTGTTCTTGAACCTGCTCCACAGACCATGCCTTGAACTCCTAAATCTAATGCCTCTGCTTTTTGAGTACTGAGAGTACCATGGCTAATGTAGTATTAAAGATTTTTTGATCCCCACTCATTAGAAACATAGCCTGTAGCTTTCTTTATTCTGGTATTTTTGGCTTTGCCATTAGGGTGATGCTAGCTTCATAAAAAATAATAATTGGAAATATTCCTCTTTGTATTTCTTGGAAGGGTTTAAGAAACATTGGTATTGATTCCTCTTTGAATGTTATTTTAAGATTTATCTTCAATTGTCATGGTGGTGCTGCATACATGTGTGAGTGTGTGTGTGTGTGTGTGTGTGTGTGTTTACGTGTGCATAAAGGTACTCACGGAAGCCAGATAAGGGTGTGAGATCACCTGAAGCTGGAGTTACAAGTGGTTATGAACTGACATGTGGATACTGGGAATCAAACTTGGGTTCTCTGCAAGAGTAGTCCATACCCATAACCACTAAGCTGTCTCTCTAGACCCCATGCTTCTTGTTGGGAGACAGAATCTCATTATGTAGCTCTGTCGAACCTGAAGCTCTCTACTTCAAGGTCACAAATTAAAGGGATTAAAGATGTGTGTTCCACTGTCCCCAGACATTCTTTACGAATGTTCAGAAGAATACGCTGGTGGAGCTGTGTGGTCCTGGACTTCCTTCGTTGCAGTTTAATCTCTGGCTTCTTATTAGCTGTCTGTTTTCTTCTCAGTTGTTTTGGTAAATTGTGATTTACCAAATACACACACCATGTACACACATATATACAATGCACACACACACCATGCACAAACACACATACCATGCACACACCACATGTTAATTACTTCTAGTTATCTAATTTGTTGTTATAAATTTGTTTAGAATAATACCTTTTGAGCCTTTTTATTTATTAGGCATCTTTTATAATGTCTTCACTTTCTCGATTTTTTTGCTTGAATCTCCTCCCATTTTTCTTTTACTTATTTATCTAAGGTTTGATGAATGTTGCTTGTCTTTAAAAAAAATAAATAACTATACCTTGGGCTTGCAAATCTAGTGAGCGGAGTTCAGTCCCTGGAACCCACAGAAAAAGAGAAGGAAAAAACCAATTCCACAAAGCTTTTCTCTGATTTCTTTCACACACACACACACAGACACACACAAACATCATGCACACACACAGACACACACACACACACACCATGTACACACACAGACACACACACACACCATGCACACACACAGACACACACACACCATGCACACACACCATGCACACACACAGATGCAGACACACCAGGCACAACACAGACACACACACACCATGCACACACACATATGCACATGCACACACACACCATGCACAAACATACGTACCATGCACACACTACACATACCATGAATATACACACACCATGCACGCACATACACACACACAATAAATGAATAAATTAATAAATAAATAATTTTAAACAAGAAACAAACTCTAAGCCAGGGACTGTGGCACACAGGAAGCAGGGAGGTCAGAAGTTTAAGGTCATCCTCCACTACAGAGAGACTTTGAGTCCAGCCTGGGAAACATTAAACTCTGTCTCAAAAAACAAAAGTCGGGGTGGGCGGAGGGAGCTGGAGAGATGGCTCAGAGGCCTCTTCCAGGGGCCCTGAGTTCGATTCCCAGCACCCACGTGGCAGCTCACAACCATCTATAACTGCAGTCCCAGGGACCCCAATGCCCTCTCCTCCACATGCACCGCACACACATGGTGCACATATACACAAGCAGACCAAACACGCATGCACACGAAATTATGAATAAATAAAATGTTTTAAACATAAAAAACAAACACCTGGTCATTTTTTAAAGTGATTTCAATCTCTATTAAATTCTCATTTTATTCATGCATCCCTTTCCCAATGTTGAGTCATCCCCTTGAGTGTCTTTATGGTAACTATCTAAATGGAAAGTATTTCATTGTTTTATAAGTAGGGGTGTTTTGCTGGAATGGCTTGCACCCCATGTGTGCAGTCCTTTTGAAGGGCCAGAAGAAGGCATTGGATCCTCTGAAATGAAATAGAAATTGTTGTGAGCTGCGTATGGGTGCCGGGAATTGAGCCAAAGGCCTCTGAAAGAGCAGCCAGTGTTCCTAATTACTGAACCATGTATCCAGCCCATTATTTAAAATTTCTTTTCCAGTAATACAAAAATCTCTTACTTAGGCCAGTTCCTGAAGATCCATTGTGTTTATTTACCAGTGTTCTTTTACCTTTGGTGTGTGCATGCGTGCGTGCGTGCGTGCGTGCATGTGTGTGTGTGTGTATCTGTGTGTGTGTGTTCCTTGCAGACTTGTGCTCTTGTCTGTGCATTTAAAGAGGAAGCCAGGGAAGTGGGAAGAAAACTCAATAGGCAGAATTTGCCACACAAGTATGGGGCTTGAGTTCAGTTCCCCGGCACCCATGTATAAGCCAGGTGCTGTGGCATGCATCTGTGACTCCAGTGCTGGGGAGGTGGAGACAGGTTGGTCTCTGGGGCTCAGTGCACAGCCAATCTGACCAGATTGGTGATCTCTGTCTCAAAAAAAGGTGGATAGTAATGGAGGGAGACACTCAATATCTATCTCTGCCTACACACACAAACACACACACACACACACACACACACACACACACATACAGAGAGAGAGAGAGAGAGAGAGAGAGAGAGAGACTGTTTAGGGTGCTTTGGTAAATGAGAACATTTGCCAGCCAACTAGACTGGTATGTGGAAATCATGGTGATGCTTGGTCCAGGGGTCCAGGGTTGAGAAGCGTCAGCCCTAAGAAGGAATGGTGGCATGAACCCTAGGAAGTTCCAGTAGTAGCGCACACAGCAAAAAGAAAAAGGTCCTTGGCAAAGAGAGCTGTGTGAGCATGTGGCAGTGGATAGGGCTGCTGGTGATGGAAGAACCGAGGTCCTCGTTCCTATGAGGGAGCTTGTGACTGAGGGGATCACTCTTCTCTGGGCTGTGCCA
>PVIH01023126.1:0-25550 GCA_004025045.1 Sigmodon hispidus
CACCAGTGGCACAGGCACTAAGACCAACAATCAATAAGTGGGATCTCCTGAAGCTGGGAAGCTTCTGCAAAGCCAAGGACACTGTCAATAGGACAAAACGCCAGCCTACAGAATGGGAAAAGATTTTCACCAACCCTACAAGTGATAGAGGACTGATCTCTAAGGTATATAAAGAGCTCAAGAATTTAGAGCCCAAAACGTTGAATAACCCTATCAAAAAATGGGGTTCAGATCTAAAAAGGGAATTCTCAGCAGAGGAACTACGAATGGCTGAAAGGCACCTGAAAAAGCGCTCATCATCTTTAGCCATCAGAGAAATGCAAACCAAAAGAACTTTGAGATACCATCTGACACCTGTTAGATTGGCTAAGATAAAAGACACAGAGGACAGCCTATGCTGGAGAGGATGCTGAGCAAGGGGAACACTCCTCCATTGTTGGTGGGAGTGTAAACTTGTTCAGCTCCTTTGGAACGCAGTATGCAGTTTCTCAGAAAATTGAGAATCAATCTCCCCAAGGACCCAGCAATACCACTTCTGGGTGTATACCCTAAAGAGGCACATTCACACTCCAAAGGTTTTAACTCAACTATGTTCATAGCAGCATTATTTGTAATAGCAAGAACCTGGAAACAACCTAGATGTCCCTCAACTGAAGAATGGATTAACAAACTGTGGTACATCTACACAATGGAGTACTACTCAGCAGTAAGAAAAAATGATATCCTCAAATTCGCAGGCAAATGGATGGATTTGGAGAATATCCTCCTGAGCGAGGTATCACAATCTCAGAGAGATAAGCAGGGAATGTACTCACTCACTAGTGGTCTCTAAACAAACAAACAAGAAAAAAAGCCAAACATGCCCAAGCGGCAAACCACAACCACTGAACAGCCTGGGATCAGAAGCGCCCTGGACTGACCCTTCAAACCCCACTCCAACTATAGGAACACCTGACTCACTCTTGAGGGAGGGGGGACAAAACTGGATTTGGCCAGGAGTGGAGACTGATCCAAGCATTATTGCATCAGTGGGACCATAGGACTGTCTGCTCCCTGCCCAGGGAGGGGATGGGGAGTTGCGGAGAAGAAAAATGACAAGATGTATTGGGAGGGGGAAGGGACCTTGAATAAGGATATACAGGGATGGGAAAAAAAATTTCAGAGAGAAAGCTGAACACAAAGTAAATATATGTGTAGCAATCTTATTTGCATTACCACCGTTGATAAGCCATGCTTATGATTCTTATCCTCTTTATAGTTATTGTTAATTTTCCTCATTTTAAATTTATGTAACTGTTTTTTGGTTAAATACAAAATAAAGAAGAAGAAGAAAAAAAAAACCTCACAGTCTGACAACCTGTCAGCTCATTTTGCAAGAGGGACTGGAGTCCAGAAAGTAATGATGGGTAGGACTGCACCTTGACCAGGACTCCTTAGCTAAGAAGACCTCTTGCCCTCAACTTAAACCTGAGCTTCCTGTCAGGACCCCAGTAGTAGACTTCTGAGCTGTCACAGGACTTCTGGTTCCTCTTCCTAATGTGGCTGCCCTGAATAACCTCCTTTTCCTGCTTTTTATCAGTATTTATTTGTTTACTTCCTTACTGGGATGAATGGCTGAGCAGAGCTCATTAGGACTTACCTAACCCAGACTGATCTGTACAGGGCCCAGGATGATCTATCTGTACAGGGCCCAGGCTGAGGTGTACAGGGCCCAGGCTGAGGTGTGCAGCTCCAGTAACCAGGGTGGAATGGAGTGAACTGCCTGTTACCCCAGGTCTGTCACTTGGCTAGGCCCACAGAGACACCAAAGAAAAGAGTTTATATTAATTTCAGCAGCAAGATGAAGTCTGTTGGAGTGGCCAGCCTCATGCTGGCTTAGTCAGTGTCCCTACTCCCTTCCCATCCTCAGAAGTTCCCTATGAACTTGGAGGGGGGCCCCATGTTCCTTTGAAAATTGGCCCACCTTGGGGCTATGAGTGAAACCAGTGTCCTGATCCTAGGAAGGCTGGTACAAAGCTAGTGTAATTGAGGGCACAGACTGTTTGCTTCAGCTTCTATCTAAGGGAATGGCCATACCTCAGATACTTCATCCCCAGACTCCCAAGGACATTGACAGCTGCAGAACAGGATGAATGCAGTTAGGGTGAGACAGCAACCACATCTTAGGCTACTGAAGGGTCTTTCAAGCCCTCAGGACACAGGGCTCCTTTGAGGCCTCTGAAGCACAAAGCCTAGAAGAATTGGGGTCCGGTTCACACGAAGTTCCCTAGGTGTTTCAGGTTTGTTGACTAAGGTCAAGGATACCTAATGGTGTTCTATGAGAAAAGAGGACACCGAGAGCCAGCTCATGCCCAGGCCTTGCCCCTGTCTGCACTCCTTGCTCCTTCAGTCTCAAGGCAGGAGGCATCTCAGTTTACTCAGGTATATACACTGAATCATGACCCTAGAGATAAAGCTATGACCACCATGGTAGGTCTCATTGAAAATCACCCATCATCACACAGATTGTTTAGGGTGTTCAGGGTCCCTTTCCCAACAGAAGGTCACTATCCCAAGTACCACACATCCTTGCCTCTTTCTGTTTCTGCACAGACACCATCCTGTGGGTAACTTAGCTACTAGATAGGATAGACACTCCTTTCCCTGGTGATTAGAGACTCTTCAAGCCCAGAGTCCAAAGATAGAAAACCCTAACCTTGTATTTATAAGTTCTTTTCCCTTAAAGTGAAAAATAATTTGGTTCACGATCAAATAGCTGGAGCTACAGAATATTAGACATAATTAATTAAATGAAATAAATAGGTGTGAGCCCATGCATACATGAATAAATATACACAAAACAAGTGGCTGTGGAGGGAAGCATTTATTTCTAGAATCATCTCAAATTGCCACTAGACAAAGACTACTAGCATCTTGAGGTCTTGCTAAACTTAGTGGGTAAAATTTTGTATTATCTCCAAGTATCTCCCTTCAAACATTTATTAACTATGGAAGGGAAAACACTAACAACAATAGTGGTAAAAATCCAGCAGGGTTCTAGAGGCACATTCTAAGTTCTTCTACCCATCAGCCAGGATTTAGGGACCTTCCAGGGGCCCTAAGCACAGTGTGTAAGGATGAGGTCATTTTGTTCACTGTCACTGAAAAGTCAGTATGGGTTCTGGCATGTGTATTGTTCTCAGAGCCCTGGCACTGTATTTTTGAGGCAGGGGTCAGCTTTTACCAGAAAATGCCATCACCTTTTTTATCTGCCACAGCCCAGGCCTTGGGAAAAGCTTCCCAAATGCTCTCAATGCCCAGACAGAGGTGCATGCAAAAGGTTTGTCCTTAGTGCTATTCACTACTCACCTGCTATGCCATTTTGCTGGTGCCACAAATGATATAGCCTATCTACACCACAGGGTCACCGCTCTGGAGGTGGACACTGTTCATCTTCCCTTTAAGAAATTGTATAAAGAGGTCTGGAGAGATGGCTTAGTGTGTAAGGGTGCTGACTATGGAAGCATGAGGATCTGAATGGAGACTCCAATACCCATGTTTTTTTTTTAAAAAAAAAAATGCTGGGAATGGCTGTGTGTGCCCTGAAATCTATTAATCTATTAAGCAACATAATTCACAATCTTCTCATATCCCACCCACTCCCTTCTTTCTTCCTCTTTCTCTCTCTCTCTCTCTCTCTCTCTCTCTCTCTCTCTCTCTCTCTCTCTCTCTCTCATTTTGAGACAGAGTCATACTATGCATTCCAGGCTGACCTTGGTCCTCCTGCCTCACCCTCCTCAGTACTATTCCAGGCATGTGCTATCATGTCTGTCTGTGCTTTACCTAAGTCTTGTAAGTGAAGAGATGCATTTGTGTGACTAGCCTGTTTAATTAAGCATAATGTCTTCACCAGTCATTCATAGAGCCTGTGCCCACAACTGGCTTAGAGTGAGACAAAATTCTGTTGTTCATATATACAACATTCTGTTTATCCAATCAAGCAATTGATAGAAATCAGGGTGTGAGGATGCTGGCACCTGAGGTCCTTTGCAAGAACAGTACACACTCTTGCACTGAGTCATTTCCCAGCCTAACAAATAACTCTTTGAGACCCTGTTTACAATTCTTTTGATGGGAAGGGTTGACTGTAGTAATCCTATTATTATTATTATTATTATTATTATTATTAGACACAGGGTCTCATGTATCACACGCTGGCCTAGGACTCATTATGTAGCCAAGGATGACTTTGGGCTTCTGCTTCCATTTTCTGCCTGCTGGGATTACGGTATGCACCACCACACCCAGTTTATTCTATTTTTAATTTTTTTGAAGGACAGTAACACTCTTCTCACAGCAGCTGTGTCTTGTGCCTTCTGCTTTGGTTTGGGTTTAGTTTTGTTTGGGGACAGGGTTTCATGTTGTGTCCCAGACTGGCTTGAAACTCACAGCAATCCTTCTGCCTCAGCTGCTTGGGTGCTGAGATATAGGCTGGATCTTAAATGTTTCTCTAAAGATATTTATTGAAGGCTTGGCTCCCAGCTTAAAGCTGCTATGGGTTGGTGGGCTCTTGAAGGGGTGAGGGCCACTGGGATGAAGCTAGGTCTTTGGTAGGGGATTTGGGGATGGGATGTCTTGCTTGTTCTACCTCTTAGGTGTCTTCTCCATGAGGAAAGCTGCTTCACTCCAGCACACACTATCAGGATGTATTGCTTCACCACAGACTCCCAAAGCAACAGAGCCACTTAATCATGGGTTTGAATCTTGTCTCTTTATAAACTGCTTGTGTCAGGTATTTGTTGCAGAAATTGAAACTGAGTGATATATTGTCACTGGCAATGTATGAGAATTCCATCTTCCTCACAGTCTCCTCAACACTTGTTTTGTTTCTATTTTGGTTAGTTGCCACTCAGACTCTGAGTTACTCCCCTTACCCTGGAGAGATCCACCCCACCCTACTCATCCTGCCTCTTGCTTCCTTTCTTTCTCTTTCCAACCATCAGTGCCTTTTTCGTTCTGACTCCACCATCCATAAAAGCAAGCAAGGGAGAGAAAGGCTGTTGAGCAAAGCAAGTCACGGTCATGGGCACAGTGAGTATGTGAGGTAGGAGTTACTAGGTGTGCCAGAGGCCCCTAGGGACAGCTTAGTGGTGCATCTATGAACTCAGGAGCTGATAGTTAACCCCTTATTCACACCTTCAGGCTAACAAAGCCACTCAGGAGAAGAAAAGCAGTCAGGGTAGACCAGATGTCTGTTAAGGCAGAGGCCCAACCTCCAACTTTTATACAGGGAATAATCCCTAAACTGAAGGATAAGCTGGCTCTCGGTCTCAGATGCCCCAGGGCCAGGCAGAGCTGGAGAGGCATGGTTATCCAAGTACATTCAAGTATGGAAGACAGGCAGGATGCTAGTGTGAGAGACCCAGAGGGGGCCACAGGCTCATCCACTTTCCATGAGGCCTGCATCTTCCACAGCTGCCATTCCTGACTGAGTGACTTCTACAGTGTTCTCCCAATATTTTTTCCATGGCAGCTAGATTAGACTCTTTCTAAGGACACAGGTCAGGCTGGGAGAGTTGGTATATAATTCTCTGTATCTAGGAGCCAGAGGCAAGAGGATCACTGTGAGTTCAAAGTCAGCCTGGGTTATGCAATGAGTTACAGACTAGACAAGCTTATATCCTGTGACCTTGTCTCAAAAGAAAAAAATAAAAACATAAACTATAGATTGCATTTTTCATGGTCTTCAAAATATAGTGAGCTCTTCAGAATACCCACTTAAGGGCAGTTCTAGCCTCTTACCCTCCCTTGAACTCCACCTACCCAATCTACAGGGCTCCCATTCCCAGAACTGGCCACATTCATTACTGAACAGGATCATCCTTTATCTCCAGATTTGCCTCACATTTATGATTCCTTCCTACAGTATCTCCAGATCTAGTTACTCCAGGAAGAGAAGGGAGTTTACCCAAAGTCACACATAAAACAAGTCATGATTTGAATTTTGGCTTCTGAAGTCCAATGCTAAGTGGGGTTAAAATTAACTTTCTCAACAACTGTGCTGGTATGCCCCACAGGCATCTGAGCTCCGCAGGTGGGACTCACACCCTAGCTGTCTACACCCTAGGGCCAGACACATTTTTTTGATGACAGCTACTTGGTGCTGAGGGAAAGAGATAAAGAAGTAGGCGAGGCTGCTGTTAGTTGCTGCCCCCACCCCTTGGGAGGAACATTGTTGTTGTTGACCCCCTTAGCAGAAAGCTGGCACTGAGACAGCTTTGGGAGGTGGGAAGGCAGGAGACACAACCAGCCTGATGAATTGCTCTTTCCAGAAAGAGTGTGTCTTGACATAATGATATCACTTGGTCCTTGTGGACATGCAGCAGGAAACACAGAGTGGTCCACATTCAGATTCTGGTGACTCAGGGAACCCATTCCCAGACTACTTAGAGATAGGTAGTTCCAGCTGGAGCCCCTGCTTACCAGCTGATATTTCCCATGGAAAAGTTCAAAAGAAATGCCAAGTTCTACTTTTGGCTCCTTAAATATAACCAGTGTCAAGAGATAGCTGCCTCCTTTTGGAGAAATTGGGGCCTCAGCACAGAGGCTCTTCTCTGACTCAAGATCCTTCATGTGTCATTCTTGAGCTCCACAGACTACCACATCCCTTCTTTCCTCTGTGGCAAATGGGGTTTGGCCTGCCATTGAGGCTCTTGGGAAACTATCTGTTGTGAAACTCAGAAAGGAAAAGGCAGTTGGTGACAACACTCTCTTTTCCATCCCCTCCATGCCACACAGAAATGCATCAGCTCTGAGCTTGTGCTGAGAATGCACCGCACCCGTAACCCCATTTTGTACCTGGCAGGTTTGAGACAGGGTGTGACATTGACTCCGGTACTGCCAGGGACTGTTGGGGCCACCGATGCGATGGAGTCTCCATTCCCAAAGTCTGTCTCCAACAAGGCGCTGTCACCTACCTCGGTCACGATAGTGGACAGGAAGATATCCTTGCTGTACTCCCAGCCGTCCAGGCAGCTCTCCTGTTCCAGCTGCTCCAGGTCCACATCCTGTCCGGGCTCCAACCCCAGCGCAGAGAAGTTGGCGATGGTGGCCAGTCGGTAGCGGCGGCATTTCTGGGGCACTTGTTGTCCGTCCTTCGTCTCCAAGGGGATGCTGTGGTTGCGCCACGCGCTGCTCAGGTTCACGGTATTAGGGACAAGGCAACGGTGCTCCGGGGTCCCCGCCAGAAACAGGACTGACATACCATTGAAGCCATTGGGGATGATGCTGGCGCTGAGTAGGAAGAAGATGAGTCGCTGGAAGGGGCCCCACTCGCCCAGGAAGGCGGTCACCTCGTCGTAGTCTCGCATACTTCCTGCTTCTCCTTCACAACTCGCATGAGCGGATAAGAGGGAATCTGGCGATTGAGGCACCGGACGGGGGTCTTCCCGGGGTGTGGCTGCGTGCAAATGTGCTGTGCGTGCTGCAAAGCTCCCAAAGGCTGGAGCGGATCTTAGGGAAGCTGAGTCCTGCTAGGGACCACATCCCCTGTGCGGGTGAGGCACCTGGAGGCTGGAGCGCTCCACTGATCAGGGAGGTGCTCCCGGGTCAGCTCCGCCCCCTGCTCGGTTCCCTGCACCCATTCCGCTTGGGATCCGCTGTGCACGCTCGTGCGGCGAGCAAGCCGGGAGCTCCGGATTTCTCAGCTACATGTGGGAGGGTGAGCGACAGGGAGGAGCCGCGCCCGGAGAGCAAGGTCTCTTTCTAAGGGGTTGACTCAATGTCCGCCTCATGCCAGGCCTAGCAGGGGCAAGAGTCCGTTGCTCCACTGTCCCAGTCTGGAGTCTGAGCTCAGGCTGGCGAACCTGACAGTTAACCAAGTCTGCGCTCGCAGGAGACCTTGTGGGTGACAGGAACGCCGCCTCTTCGGACACACCAACGTGGGAGCTCACTTATGGCTCTAGTCCATCACGGGACAGCTCACGGGGTGTGTGGGGGAGTGTCATTGGAACATCAGGATTCTCACCTTGAAAAGGGGCAAAACAAGAGGCTCCGGAGTCTGCTAGGAATATGCGAGGTCATGCTGAGTCAGAGACGCGCCCTGGACTAAAAGGGCCAGGTTACAGGCCTCGGAGCTGTGTGTGTTTTCTTAAAGATCCTCTGGGGACTGTGGGAGCATAGCAATGGAGTCACATTTTTACCACGCCTGGGCTCTGATGTTTGTCCTTTTGCACTCTTCAGGCACCCAGGGCCCTTTATTGTGGCATGGTGCCAAAGCCTTCTTGGACAGAAAGGCCTTCTATTTGCAGAAAGGCTCATTCCCTGTCCAGAAACCGAGGGAGGGAGGAACACAGAGAGGATAAACTAGTGAGATTTGGCTCTCAGATCTGGCAGAGTGACCAAAGGAGTAACCAAAGAAGGACCTTTTTCTCTCTCCACTCAGTATCCGCATCTAAACACTCCCCCCCCCCCCTTGGCCTGGGAGCCATAGGCCCTGGTAATACGGACAGGCTGAGGAGCCCATCACTTTGTTCAAACCAGCCTGTTTCTCCAAACCATCTGCAAGAGACTGCAGCGGCCTTCTGTTGTTCTTGCTTGTCTTGGGGTAGCTTCCGGTCTGATCCCTACTCTTAGGCTGGCTTCCAGCCATTTGGAACCTCACTTTCTTTCTTGTCATTTAAAACCGTTCTGCCTAATGTGCCAGAACAACTCTGGTTTATTTATGTCTTTTATTTTTATTTATTTGTTTGTTTGAGACAGGATCTCTGTATGTAGCCATGGCTGTCCTAAAACTCCCTCTGTAGACCATACCACTCTTAACTCACAGAGATCCACCAGCCTCTGCCTCCCAAGTGCTGGGATTAAAGGTGTGTGACTCTATGAGCTTGGTTTGTGCTGATTAATCCAGTGAAATTATTCACAGATTTTTTTTTTTTGTACTTCTGAAGTATTCCTTGTGGCGCATTATTGTTAGAGTCTTACTTAGGTTTATTTTTCCACCTCAAACTACTAAAAAACCCAACCAGAGACAAGAACTTGTATATGAAGCAGTTTATTTTTGAGTAACAATCCCCAAAGGACAGAAGCAAAGGACTGAGAAAAATGAGCAATGAAGAAAATGAAGTCACCATAAGACCACAAGTTGAGCCAATCTTGGGCCGTGCTCACATTCAGTGCCCAGCTGTGCAAAGGAGCCCTCTTAAGTCTGAGGTTGATGAATTAGCAGGCCCATTTTGTCTCAAAATTTGATACTGTGCTTAAGCATGGTAATATACATTTATAGTACTAGCACAGGGTAGCCTAGAACAGGAAGATTGTGAGTTCTCAGCCAACCTGAGCTACGGTAAGACCCTATGTCAACAAGTTTTTTTTTTGGCATTTTTATATAACATTAAATATGTCATTAAAATTATTAAATACTACTATTAATCAATTAAATATTAGTCACCCAATATTAAAATAGTAATACTATTAAAACATTATCAATGTGTACCCTATGCCTAGTTGATGCAATGCGAGGCATCAGATGTTGGCTAGGGTTTTGTGTGTGCTGGGGCAAGCACTATACCAATTGTGTAGACATAGATCTTGCTAAGATGACCAGGCAGTCCTTAAACTCCCCTAGATCTGAGGGATCTTCCCACTCCAGCCTTGTGCTCATCTCAAATAGCTGTTTTGATTATTGTGTTTCTCAGTGTCCCTTTATGTATTTCACCATGAGCAGCGAGTGCCCTGCCCATTTTATCTCACCTTTATTGCTATGGAAGAATGGAGTTTGGTCCCTTGAGAGAAGGAGGAGGCAGTCTGTTGAGGTTCCACCTCCACTAGGCCACTCCTCCACATTTCCAGGCTGTACATGAGAGCTGAACAGGTGTCAATCAACTCAGCTGTTTGCCAGTTGTTGCAAGGGTACGTAAATCAGCCCGTTTTCCCTCTGTACAAAATAAATCAAAATTGAGTATAGCTTAATATATTAGAAGGCTCTCCTTCACCATTCTCTAGGGTTACCACTAAAATGTGTTGCAGTGACTTAGGCTAGTATTGACACAGTGAACTAACCCACATGGGAGTCAGGGCTGAATATTTTGCACCCATCAGCTGGTTGCAGAGAATCACCTCATGAGGTTACAGGTTTGAGCTGAGGAAAAAATGCTGATGCAGCTGAGGTAGTGTCTGACCCATCTATGATTGGTATACATGCACATACCTTGCTGACCAGGAACCTCTACCACTTCTGTTCTATGATGAATTGCTGGTCAGCCTGCTAATACAACTTAGAATCTGATAATAGGCAGCTCATATGTGGCTATCTGTACTACACACACATTTGATAGCCCATTGGTGCATCAAGGCGGACTTGGATGGAATAATTTCTTTGGTTTGTTAGCAGTACCCTATCTGGTAAACAGATATTTCTTGAGACTTTCCCAGGAAAACCACATGCTATTTCCTCACCAGGATGGACTGACCCTTCTGAAGCAGTGAGTCAAAAAGCAATCCTTCCCTCTTTATGTATTAGGCATTCTGTCAGAGCAATGAGAACACTAAAACAAAACATTGTGACCTTTGTTCCCTTAGCTTCCCACCTCCCATGATCATTCTGATACAATGGAATCCCACCATGATTTTTCTTTTGGAGAGCAGGCATTCAACCAAGCCATTGTTAATAAATGACATGGAAAAGAATGGCTTTAATGTTGCTGTTAATTCTCCATAACATGAATGAGTTCATTTCTGATTTAATAAATTCACAACTTAATAAATTGGCCAGAAAGGTAGGAATATGGGGTTTCATATGGCCAGCAAACTAGTATTTCTGAGACCAGGGGATCTGTCATAAAAAAAGTTTCTTGAGCAATACATTATATAACCTTTCTGCTTTCATTTCTGTTGTGCTACAATACTCAAACAAAAGGTAACTAAGGAGAGAAACTGATTTATTTCAACTTATAACTTCAGATTAAAGTCTCTCATTGTGGAGAAGTCAAGGCAGAAACTTCAAACACCTAATCATAGCCACAGTTGAGAATGGAGAGAAATGGATGCATACATATTCACTTGTGCTCAGTACAACTTCCCTAATCTCACACAGTTCAGGATACTCTGCCTAGGGAATGGTGGTGCCCACTCTGGGGTGGGTTTGAGACTTTCTTCCCAAACACTTTTAGTTTATGTCAAATTGACAAAGCTAACTATCACAAGATCTTCGCCAGAGAAAGTACTGGAATAAAGTGTAGATGGGTTATTTGGGGCTCACAATAAAAGAATGACACAGAGACTTACTATTAATTATAAACAATTGGCCTATAGCTTAGTTTTGTCTTACTAACTCTTATAACTTAAATTAACTCATTTCTATTTATCTATGTGTTGCCACATGGCTTGTGACTTTTACCTCTCCTCCTGAATGTCTTACTCCCTCTATGTCAGCCTGGCAATTCTGTCTTTCTTCTTTCCAAAGCTCTCTGTCCAGAAGTCCCTGCTATAATTTCTGCCTAGCTATTGGCCATTTAGCTTTTTATTAAACCAATCACAGTGACGTTATCTTTACACAGTGTAATCAAATACCTCACAACAACAAAGTCCCCACATTGCAGGAGGTATGGACATCCTTGTACTCACAGATAAGCATTAGGGGAACTAGGAATGTTAGTTAAACCACAGGGTTGTCCCTTCAAAGGGAGGGATGCACATCTCATTATCTGCCAGAAGGCTTGGAGTGGACATAGTTAATAGCCTAATGATCTTTGTGCCAAATCTTCCCCAAGCCCTTATCATGAGCTTGTCAATCTATAGAACCTATCTTTATGGAAGATGTCACATGTACTTTTTGTAAGAATTCTTGGCACATAGTAGCTACTTGGTAAACAAGCTAGTCTGAATAACCTGACATGGCCCCTGCAGAACATGCCATGTGTGGAAGAATATGAATGCCTCTCATGCATATTCATGACCCAGGCACAGCCACATAAACCCACGTAGCATGTCCTACCTGGGCACCCTGGGCACTCTGAACCCCTCTTCATCCATATTCACATCTTAAGCATGGCTATGTAAACCTGTGCCCACCTGTTCTCTCATAAGAGAATGCCTTGGGGGGGGTCACTCTCTCTCTCTCCACACTTCTCTTCCCTTGCACCCGCCTGGCAACTTCCCCCAAAAACTCTAGTGTGTTAACTGGTAGTGTGGACTGTTCTCGAGTGTAATAACAATACTTTTCAAAGAGTTTTGATGTAATCACGTTTTAAGCTTTATTGTGCACATTGATTGAGTTACTTATCACTAAGAAAATTTTCATCAAATAGTGCTGTGCTTAAATATGCCAACACCAGCTACTTAGTTATGTTGAACTGAAATACCTCCTTGCCTCCCATGGATTATTATACTACTGGCTGTGATGGTCACAGAGACCCCTAAACTATATTATCAATAGTGTTAGTAAGCAGTTAGAAATATGTTCACTGCATCTAGAGATAAGAGTCCTGTAGATAAACTTTGCTTTTTGGGCCACTAGTTCACAAAAAAATGACTTATTTCATAATTAATACTTATTAATTATGTAAGCTTGGCCTTACCTTAAGCCTGTTTCTAACTAACTCTTATGACTGAAATTAACCCATTTCTATTTATTTACTTTCTGTCTTGCGGATTTATTACCTTATCTCCACACTGTCCATCCTGCTTGCTCTGCATCTCCTGGTGTCCTGTCTTTCCCCAGTATCTTCTCTGCCTGGAAATGCCACCTAGCTATTGGCTGTTCAGCTTTTTATTAAATGATACATCTTCACAATATACAAAAATATTATTCCATAACATTTCCTCCTTTTTGTGTAAATAAAAAGGAAAGGTTCTGACTCTAACATAGTAAAACTGTATACAATAAGAACAATGATTGAGTGTTGTCTAGAGAGGAAAGGCACTAACCTTAACAAATCAAATGATATGCAATAAGAGCAATTGTCATGTAAAAATTGCATTCACAATGTCCAGTTCATTTGCATTTGGCAAATTCAGAGAAAATACTTCTTTATTTTTCCCATCTTGATGAATCTGAAGTTTTGTACCTAATTTATTTTCTATCAAGACTAGAATCTGTAACTATAACTGTCTAGTCTTCAACCCCATCAAAGACTTGATAAGGATATAATATCACCTGAGTAAAGAGGGATTGCAGAGCAAGCAACTTTCAAAACTAAGAGGAATGAAAGAAACAGCTGGTTTCTGCGGATATATGTTAAATATTTAATAAATCCTGGGATATCAGAGAGACCACACAGTCAAATCCTAGACAGACAGTTCAGAAAATCCTTGATCTTTGAATACAAGGATAAATAGCTGAGTCAATCACACACACACCTTTAATCCCAGCACAGGGAAAGCCGGGAGTGGTGACCAACATCCTTTATCCCATAACTCCAGAGACAGAACTTCTGTTTTTTGTGAGTTCAAGGCTACACACCTTTAATCCTAATCTGAATGGGATAGGGTATATAAGGGCTCATAGAAATCAGGCAGAGACAGAAGCAACAGGCAGAAGTGACCAGGATTGAGGCTGAGAAAGTTGCAAGATAGTTTGGTGAGCATTGACTGTGGTGCTTCCTCTCTCTGATATTTCAGCCTTCCCCCAATATTTGGATCTGAGTCTCATTTATACAAACCAAATTCATACTACTATAGGTTGCCTGGACAGTCACCCAAGGTTTCTCTTTAACACTGGGGCATCCAACTTTGGCCTGCAGGTCAAGAATATCATACAGACTTTTCTGTGAAGCAGAAATTTTTGAAGGACTATTCAATCCTGTCTTGACAAAGTTTGGCAGTCACTTTCTTTTGTGTCTTACTTATCCAGTTTGGACAGCATCTAAAAGCAGCTGAGGCAAGGGCAGTTTCTTTGCCCAGTGGCTGACTTTGTCACAAAGAAAGCAAATTCCATATAAAGGTTTCTTGGTGCTTATCATCTTCTCTGAAGTAGACTGAAACTACCAGAAGCAGATGTGTCTCATTGTCATGAAAAGCCTTAAATTATTAAAAAACAGTTTAAATGCCATATTCTATAGGTCTTTGAAGTTTGAAGACCATCTATCTATTTAAAATATATCTGTTTGGCCCTGAAAACATACCTAAAGTGACTATAAGTTTGATTGCTATAGATGGCTATAACAATAACCTGTTTATATCCTATTTAGAAAATCTTTAATTTCCTACATAGCCTTGAAAGACTAAAACTTTTTTACATAATTTATTAAAATAAGATGCATAGGTATAATATGTTAATGTGGTATAACAAAAATAACCTTAAATTTGTATCAATATAAAAAATCCATACCAGCATTTAGACTAGTGATTGTTTAAAAGTAGAGTCAACAATACACTCCTTTATTCCATTACTTTTATATATAATTTATAATATATTAATATATTTGTATATATTATATTTGTATATTCATATCACACATATTTATATTATGTTATAATTTTTATAATCAATACTTATACATATAAATGACTTTGTTTTCTATTTGCTATTTTCTAATAATTGACTGTAACCTCCTACTCTTCTCTCCTAAATATAAATTAGAGGACTATTTTGCTAACCTTATTGTTTTTCAAGTTTCTTTTTATTTAGGCATTTAACATTTCAGTTTCACCTATGTTCACTGAACATATATACATATATATGCTCAATGAAATATATGAATTCATATATTTATTATAATATATTATTTATATATGTATCACATAGAACTTTTTATTATAAAAAAGTCATATATATTTTATTCATGTATCCCCTTGTTCAGGCCCCTTTCCCTTCCTGCCTCTCCCAGTCACTCACTCTTCTCTCCATTAGTTTATCTTCTCCCCAGTAAGGGCAGGAGGTCCCAAGGTCCCAAGGTGGCTTAGTTCAGCATCCACTCCAGGTGGATCTGCTTTCCTCACCCCCACATCAAGACTGAGTCAAGTGTTCCTCTGGAGGGAATGGGCTCCAAGGTGCCAGTCCAAGGTGTTTCAGATCCCAAGCTGTTCAGTGGTTGTGGTTTTCAGCTTGGACATGCTTAGCTTTTCTTGTTTAAAGTCTCCTGTTTATCTTTCTGAGTTTGTGAGACCTCACTCAGGAGAATATTCTCCAAATCCATCCATTTGCCTGCCCTATATTTTATATTCTTATAGTTTACAATATTTGTAGATTCATATCACATATATTTATATTATGTTATAATTTTTATAACAGATATTATAATATATAATACTTTATATTATATATTATATATAATTATATATGTGTTGGTGTAGTTGTATTTGTTATATATATAATGTATATAATATTTGTTATAATATATAACAAATGAAATATTTATAATATAGAAATAATGGGATTAATGGATGGATTGTTGAGTTTTGCATTTTCATGCAAATAGTCACAGAGAATGTGAAGTGCTTTCTGTTCTAGCATGGACAACAGCTCCTACTCTACCCTAAGTTACTCAAGATTGCTGGTTCTTCACCACTGCCACCCCCCCACCAGAGTTGCTATGGTAAAAAGCCACAGATCCCTTATGGGAAGCAACTAGGGTAACCACTGTTGTGTACAGTCTTGGCTTCATTGACTGGTTATTCCAGAAAGATACTTGGCTTTACCTTAAAGTAGTAGGTTCTGGGACAGGGAACTGGCCTAGATCTGGATGATTGACAAGGAAATGCCAGGTACCACCTGGTCACCTGCTGATTCGATGAACTCCTAGGCACACCATGGTCTGGAAGCTATTGCCACAGATAGACTATCTCTATGGTCATATTACTGCTTCTGTCTACTGACCACACTCTCCAGCATCTCACAAAGGTTGCCTGCAGGCCTTATCTGCTTGGATATGGTGGATTCTTTCCTTCCAGGGAGTCATGTATTAGAGCAGTGGTCCTCAACCTCCCTAGTGATGTGACTCCTCAATACAGTTCCTCATGTTCTGGTGATCCCAGACCATAACATTATTTTGTTGCTTCTTCATAACTGTAATTTTGCTATTGTTATGAATCATATTGTAAATATCTGTGTTTTCTGTTGGTCTTCAATGGACTGTGAAAAAGTCATTCGACCTAAGGTCAAGAACCTCTATACTAGAAGCTTTTGTTATCCAGGCAGCAGAGTAACAGGGTTTGAAGGTCTTGGAAGTCAGATAAAAAGGATGATCTGTAACCTTCAGCTGCTTTTCAGCCAGAGATGGCCTGTTGCTTCTAGAACAGCAAAGCCCTGGTACATGATCTGTCAGTGCCCCACAGTTTTTCTGCCTCTTTAATGAAAAGGCAAATTGTAACAACTGTCTTCAAACAAGGTGGCCTACCCCACCACACAGGAACTAATGGTCTAGAAAAATAAGCTACTGTCTCTCTTAAGGGATCCAGCAAGTACACCAACACACTAAAGTGGCTTATTTTTGTCTGGCAGACTGAATGCAAGGTCACTCACTGTGACATACTGAGTTTACTAAAGACTTGATTACATGGCTCCCATCAGCCTGTAAGCTTCCACTCTTGGTTTCCATCAGTCTGTAAGCTGAAATAAACACATACCCCCCAAATTGTTTTTGGGATGGTGGTGCTAATCACAGTAACAGAAACCAGACTAGAACAGGTATTTTACCATTCCTTTAGATACTTGTGCCTTCTCCTTGAAGGTCTGTGAGTCTTTTGCAGCCAAGAAGTTTAAAACTGTTACTATGTCTCTGTCCGAGGTTTCCTTAGACTGGCTTTCACTCTGTATTTTGTCTACATATGGTAACAAAGTTCATCTTCCAGACTGAATTGTTTTCAGTTCTTGGCTCAAGATTTCTCCAAAATGTGTAAGGAGAATTCTTTCTAAAACGTACTTTTATTTATTTTTGAGAATTTCATGCATGTATACAATGTATTTAGTCATACCCACTCCTCTACTCTCTTCCTCCCAGACCCCTCGCCATCTCTCCATCCCAACCTGATGTCTTCCTTTGATCTTTTTAATAACTCACTGAATCCAGGTAGTACGATTTCTATGTTCCTGGATATAAAGCCATCCATTGGAGCCATCCATGTGGGTGCTAGGAATCAAACCTTTGGAAGAACAGCCAATGAATGCTCCTAACCACTGCACTGAGCCATCTTTCTAACCCAAGAATTTATCTTAAAAAAAAAAAGGCAAGACTGGTGAGATAGCTAAGTGGCTAAGAACACTTGTTGCTTTTGCAGAGGACCAGGTTTGGTTTTCAGCCTGGTTCATGGCCATCCAGAACTTCAGTTCCAGGGAATCTGATGCCCTCTTCTGATCTCCATGGGCGCCAGGCACACACACAGTGCACACACAAACACGCAAGTACATAAAAATTATAAATGACACCTTGTTAAAAAGTAAAACTGGGCTGGAAAGATGGCTCAGAGGTTAAGAGAACTTGGTTGCTCTTCTAGAGGACCTAGGATCGATTCCCAGCACCTACATGGCAGCTCACAACTGTCTATAACTTCAGTTTCAGGGGAACCAATACATTCATATAGACATACATGCAAGCAAAACACCAATTTATATAAAATAATAATTATAAAGTAAAACTGGTGGACAGGCATACTCCTGTGCTGGTTCAGCTTGCATCACAGATATGGCAAAACACAATGCCAGCCAGTAGTCAGTGACTAGCTTACTCTTGTGAGACACCTTGGTGGTCTCCTTAGTGTCATCTCAATACTGATTGTGTAACAATTTTCCTGCCCAGTGAAGGCCATCAATGAAGCACAAAGAATATCCTCAGAGACTTCTTCTCAAAAAGATTTTAGCTGTAGCCTAAGAAAAATGCACATTAAAAGTGCATTAGCACAGTGTGTGTGTGAGTGTGTGTGTGTGAGTGTGTGTGTGTGTGTGTGAGTGTGAGTGTGTGTGTGAGTGTGTGTGAGTGAGTGTGTGTGAGTGTGTGTGTGTGAGTGTGTGTGTGTGAGTGAGTGTGTGTGTGTGTATGTGTGTGTGTGTGTGTATGTATGTTTACCAGCCTCACTTAGCCACTGGCACGTGGCCTGTTCATTAACTGTACCTATCCAGCTTCTGATATTGCAGGAGAGCCAGGGTTGAGGTCATCCCCAAACAGAAATCTCTCCATGGGAGATGTAGCAGGTTCTGGAAGTCAGAACCTGTGAACCTTGAGCCTGGGAATGGGAAATGCCAGGCTGCTTCTCAGCAGCTCCAGGGACCATTGATGTACTAGGACAGGCCATTTTCCTGAGTATCATGACCCAACCCAGAAAGCACAGCTCATCAAGTGGGGCTCATTTATTTCAAAGTTTCTGATGAGATGCTGTGGGTATCAGTTTTGTCCTCACTTAGGGATGCTATAGCTTAGATCTTGATTATCCTCTGGATATGTACATCTTAAAGTCTTGGTCCCAGCCCTAGCTCAATTAGGAGATAGTGAAACCTTTAGAAGGTGGACCTAGCAGAAGGAAGTGAGGTCATTGGGTGAATGCTTTAGAAGAGGATTTGAGGATGCAGTTTCTTTGTTTTTCCTGGACATCATAAGTAAACAGACCCCCCTTCATTCATCAATGACCTACAATAGAGCCTAGCACAATAGAGCCAACCAACCATGGATGGAAACTATGAACCAAAAGAAACCTTTCCTACTTTTATGTTCCTATCTCCAGCATTTTTTCATGGCAACTGAAAGCTGACTGATATAAACACTCACCTTTGACTCAGGCCTAACTCTCACTGTTGTGTGCTCCAGGCAGGTTGGGATTTCAGGTCTGTGTTGAGTTTGTGAGTGAGCCTGAGATCTGAGTTGTTCTGGGGATCTTGGTAATTGGAGACAGATCATGCCTCATCTGAAGCAGCCTGACCACCCACCAGGCTGTTCCACTCTTCAGGGTGGAAACTTGTGACCACTCTACTATGAGATTGTGCTCTTGTACACTGTAAATATTTGTCATTGTAAATATTAGTTTAATAAAATGCTGATTGGCCAAAAGCTAGGCAGACAGGAAGTATAGATGAGGTGACCAGACAAGGAGAATTCTGGGAAGAGGAAGAACAGAGCAGGTGCCAAAAGATGAAAAGAAGAAGAGAATCCTGCACTGAGAAAAAGGTACCACGCCATGTGGCTAAATATGGATAAGAATCATCGGTTAGTTTAAGAGTAAGAGTTAGCATAGGCCAAACAACTTGTAATTAATATAAGCCTCTGTGTGATTATTTAAGACTAAAAGGCTTCAGGTCCAGACCTCAGAGCTAGGCTGGGCCAGAAACTTCTGACTACATACCCTGGTTTTCTTGCTGTTAGGTCCAGGAAAATATGGATCCTGGCAAGTCCATCAGCCCTTCTGAGTACATACACAAGACAGAGATCAGCTGGCTTCCTTTCAGGTTGATGCAGAGACTAAAGAAGCATAAGAGCAATTAAACAGGGCTGCCAGGAAGGCCTAGCACACGTCAGCCTCATTTTAGTTATTATTCAATATAATTCCTCCCTCTGAGCCTGTGGCTAGGCACTGGCTTCCCATGTGCCTACAGGTGAGACACACCCCAGAAAATAGCGGAGTGTCTGTCCACCCACTGCTACTTCCCTTATAAAGAAGCTGGTGCTTAGATTGAATACTTCTGAGCCTCTGTCTCTGAGTGCCTAGGAAGACAGACACACTCAGACACAGCTAATGAAGTTTTTCAGTGTATGTGGCTGAGGACAATCCCTGTAGGAACCATGGAGGCCTCAGCCTCACAGCCCTAAATAAGGTCAGACATCAGTGCAGATGAGGTCTGATTTTGATGAAGATCTAGACACAGCTCTTCATAATGGCAAAAGGACATAAGACAGTTCTCATTTAGTACAGACACCTCTTAACTATTCTCAAACATTTTTTACAGGCTCTACTTCTATTAAGCCAGTTGGAGGGAGCTGGGTGTGTGTTGTACATGACTGTAAGTCAAACACTGGACTCAGGAGGAGCAGGAGCTCAAGGTCAGCATTGGCTACACAGCAGGTCTTGTGAAGACCAGCCTGGCAGGTCCTTGGTTTCACACAGAATCCTTCCAGACCTCACCCTTTTCTTTGGTTCTTGAGAAGTAAGATAAGGGAAAATGAAGCTTTTCTGTCCTTGAGAGACAGGGATCAAGGAAGCAATGGAGAGTCTGTGGGGGGCTTGATGCTGAGCACAGATTGGCATCACTGGAGTTCTAGGGGCGTGAACAGGGGGTAGGAGACTGACCTCACTGGGCATGATGTGCAGAGCTTGGGGTTTTAGACTTTGTTTATGAGCAATGAGAAGCTGTGAAAGATTTAACACGGAGAAGCAACACAACATTGTCATTTCTTACTGGAGAAATGACTGAGGAAAGACCTGCAGACAAGGAGGCCAGGATGTTACAAAGCCTGGGCAAGACATGTAGAGGGACCTCGACAGGACAAGAGCAGCTTCAGAGGTGGAGGGAGCTACCTGGTTAGGAATTAGTCAGAGATGGACACAGTCATGCTTCCTGCATCCACCTTTGCCCTTCCAGTAGAGTCTCCCTACTGCAGCCAGAGCCATCCTTGTTAAACCACAAGTCCAGATCATGCCAGCTCTCTGGCTTCCAGTCCTGGGGTCAAGCCAGAATTCTTGCCAAGGTCTACAAGACCCACACAGTTATCTTATCCACCCCTACATCACCCTGACCTCAGCTGCTATTCAGCTACCTCGCCCACACCTCTCCAGATACCTCTCACCATTCTTAGGAGGACAGCTTCTCCCTCAGCCCTACTGAAGGCCTTTGCATTTTCTACACCTTCTGCATGTCCTCAGCTAGCCAATGGGTGCTCCTCACCACCTCAGGTCCCTGCTCATGCTACCTGCTCTGGAGCTTTCCAGACCCCTCATATAAAGCTAATTATATAAATTTTCACTCAGTGAGCTTATTTCCTCCACACTATTGTTTACAGTTTGTGCTTTTGTATGTGAGAGGAGGATGTCACATAGCCCAGGTTGGCCTAGAACTTGCTACATAGTCAAGGATGGCCTTGAGCTTCTGATTTTTCTACCACTATCTCTAGTTGCAAGGCTTCTTATGAGAGTGTGGGAGGGGATTTGGTGAAGGGACCTGAGTGGGTTCAGAACCCCAGCACTCATGTAAAATGCTCTGTGTGGTGGTCCACACCTATAATCCCAGTGCTGGGGAGACTGAGGTAGGAAGAACCCTGAGCTGACCTGCAGCCTGGTCATACTAAACCTGAGAGACCTTGTCTCAGAAATTAGATTGGAAATCGATAGAGGAAGATGCCCACCATCATCCTCTAGTCTCCATACACCTGTGCACACACAGGAAAAAATATATTACACACACACACACACACACATACACACACAAAATGGGGTATAGAAAATTCCTACCAATTATTGATAAGAAGTTAAATAAACCAGGGATAATGGACAAAAGCTTAGGGTGATTCCTATAAGAGCTACTCTTGGAGAGGAGAGGGACACGCCCATGGTAGGTGACAGCTGAGTGACTGAAGGCACATTAGTCATCAGAGAAAGGGAAAAGTAAAACTCCTAAATGCTGTGTTGTTTTTTTCCATATAAAAATGTGTAAAAACAGTGATGGAAAGAATGAGGAGGAGGGTCCCATTGCGAGCAGATGGTTAGAATGGGAACTGAGTTCACATATCTGTTGCCTGTGATAACACAGGATATGTACCACAAATGGACTCATTCAACAACACACAAATGTCCATAGTAGTTTCTTACCCAGAGCAAGCAGGGAGATGGGTCCATGAGTATAGGATCCAGGACAGCTGTGGGCTTGGAATGCACATCTTATTGGTAAAGTGTGTGCTGTTTGAGTTCATTGAAAGCCAATTTAGGAATCAGGGTTGCTCTCCTCTCCACCATTTCAGACCCAAGCAGCTTTCTCTCAAAGTGCCTCCTCCTCCTCCATGTATGTCTGTGTGAAAGAGTCAGATCCATAGGAACTTGAGTTACAGACAGTTGTGAGCTACCATGTGGGTGCTGGGAATTGAAGCTGGGTCCTCTGGAAGAGCAGACGGTGCTCTTAACTGCGGAGCCATCTCTCCAGCCCCCTCTAAGGCTCCCCTTTCTGTGAATGGATGGATGGACTTTCCTTCTAGCTCACAGGGAGGTGAGGACAGTAGAACAGTTCAAGAGTGAGAACAGCTATCCACCAGGTTAACCTGCTTTATCTGGGCTATGAAAGTACCTGCTGAGGAGTGGAGACTCAGAAACATCCATTCCTGCCTTGGCTTGCCCAGTCAGTGTCTGCTAGATGTTGTCATTGTGGGTTTGATGATGTTATCGTTATCTATAATTGTCCTTTCAATTGGCAGCCTTACCTGAGGGGCAAGTCTCTTTATCAGAAAGTCCAGCTGACCACCTTAAAGGAGCTTCGCCTTGCTGGGCCTTTTGAGTGCTGTTGATTCTGCTAGAAGCCATCCATTCATCTGCCTCTTATTCTTTTACTTTACCTTACTGCATGTTTAATAAACTCACTCATTCAAAATCAAAAACATGGCTATGGTAGATCATTTTCCAGATTCTACGAAACACAGTTATCAATAGTCACTCATCACCTTCGGAACCTTCATATTTTTAAAAGTGAAAGTCTGAATAGAAGTACGGAAAGATGCAAGGCAGACAACTTTGAGTGAACTGGGGGTATCTGAGGAACATAGTATTTCTGTTGATGCTGGAGAATGACCGAACATCTAGGGAAAGGACCCCTTCTTTTCCCTGGTATGTGTTCTTTCTAAAACCGGGCCCTGGCAAAGGAATATACATATTTCTCAGCTCCTCATGGAACTTTCTCCAAAATTGACCACATAATAGGTCATAAAGCAAATATCAACAGATACAAAAAATGGAAATAATCCCTTGTAACATATCAGACCACCAGGGCCTAAAGTTAGAGTTCAACAACATCAAAACCCAAAGAAAGCCTACTAACTCATGGAAACTAAACATCACTCAGCTGAACCATCTCTGGGTCAAGGAAGAAATTAAGAAAGAAATCAAAGTCTTCCTAGAATTTAATGAAAATGAATCTACAACATATCCAAACTTGTGGGACACAATGAAAGCAGTCTTAAGAGGAAAATTCATAGCACTAGATGCATATATGAAAAATCTAGAGAAATCCCACACTAGAGACCTAACAGTGCAGCTGAAAGCCTTAGAACAATTAGAAGCAAACTCACCTAGAAGGAGTAGACGGCAGGAAATAATCAAACTTAGAGCTGAAATCAATACAATTGAAACAAAAAGAACAATACAAAGAGTCAATGAATCTAAGAGTTGGTTCTTTGAGAAAGTTAACAAGATAGATAAGCCCTTAGCCAAACTAATCAAAAAACAGAGAGAGAGTGTTCAAATCAACAAAATCAGAAACAAAAAGGGGGACATAAGAACAGACCCCCAGGAAATCCAGAGAATTATCAGATCATATTTTGAAAATCTGTATTCCACAAAAATGGAAAACCTATAAGAAATGGACAGCTTTCTGGACAGGTACCATCTACCAAAACTAAATGAAGATCAGATTAATTACCTAAACAGGCCTATAACCCTTAAGGAAATTGAAGCTGTCATTAAAAACCTCCCCAAAAATAAAAGCCCTGGTCCAGATGGTTTCAGTGCCGGATTCTACCAGACATTCAAAGAAGAATTACTACCGTTACTCCTCAAACTATTTCACACAGTAGAAATGGAAGGAATATTGCCAAATTCCTTTTATGAGGCCACAATTACCCTAATACCCAAGCCACTCAAAGACACAACAAAGAAGGAGAATTACAGACCAATTTCCCTCATGAATATCGATGCGAAAATTCTCAACAAAATTTTGGCAAACCGTATACAACAATGTATTTTTGTATCATAAGATATCATCCACCACGACCAAGTAGGCTTCATCCCAGAAATGCAGGGCTGGTTTAACATACAAAAAACTGTAAATGTTATCCATCATATAAACAAACTAAAGGAACAAAACCACATGATCATATCGTTAGATGCTGAAAAAGCCTTTGAGAAAATCCAACACTTCTTTATGATTAAAGCCCTGGAGAGATCAGGAATACAGGGAGTGTCCTGTGCTACCGTCTCGCCAGCAAGAACGACAAGGCACACATAGGATCCTTCGGCAGAAAAGCTTTAATGCATCTTGAGAGGGAGAGCATAAGCTTACAAGGTGGAGACCCCGAACGGCTAAAACCCGTCCCTTATATAGGAAACTGACCCCCGCCTAGGACGTGTCAGACTCAGATTGGCTGTAGCTCAATCGGGCGAGGTGACGCCACGGGAGAGGCAGAGCACAAGGAGTGGAAATTCCCCTTGCACCTGCGCAGTCTACTTATTTACACATTAGAGCACAGGATGTCGATGCCATCTTGGAATGGCGGCAGTGAGTGCGGCTTCTCACAAGGGAGATTTACAAGAAGCCGACAGCCAGTATCAGACTTAATGGAGAAAAACTCAAAGCAATCCCACTAAAGTAAGGAACTAGACAAGGATGTCCTCTCTCCCCTTATCTATTCAATATAGTTCTCGAAGTTTTAGCTAAAGCAATAAGGGAACGAAAAGAGATTAAGGGCATTCAAATTGGAAAAGAAGAAGTGAAGCTATCTCTATTTGCAGATGATATGATTGTATAAATAAGTGACCCACAAAATTCTTCCAAGGAACTGCTACAGCTGATAAACACCTTCAGCAATGTAGCAGGATACAAGATTAACTCAAAGAAATCAGTAGCCCTTCTATACACTAAAGTTAGAAGAGCTGAAAAAGAAATAAGGGAAACATTATCCTTTATAATAGCTGCAAATAGTATTCAATACCTTGGAGTAACTATAACCAAAGAAGTAACAGAACTATTTGACAAAAATTTTAAATCACTGAAGAAAGAAATTGAAGAGGATATCAGAAAATGGAAAGCTCTCCCATGTTCCTGGATCCATAGGATCAACATAGTAAAAATGGCAATTCTACCAAAGGCAATCTACAGATTCAATGCACTGCCCATCAAAATCCCAACACAATATTTTTTGGACCTTGAAAGAACAATACTCAATTTCATTTGGAATAACAGGAAAGCCAGGATTTCCAAAAAAATTTTACTCAACAAAAGAGCATCAGGAGGTATCACCATCCCTGACTTCAAGCTATACTATAGAGCTACAGTAATAAAAACAGCCTGGTACTGGCATAAAAACAGACTTGTGGACCAATGGAATAGAATTGAGGATCCAGACATTAACCCAAAAACTTATGAACACCTGATATTTGACAAAGAGGCCCAAAACATTCAATGGAAAAAAGATAGTATATTTAACAAATGGTGTTGCCATAGCTGTATGGAAGTGTGTAGAAAAATGCAAATAGATCTGAGTCTGTCACCCTGCACAAAACTCAAATCCAAGTGGATCAAAGACCTCAACTTAAACCCAACCACTTTGAACTTGATAGAAAAGAAAGTGGGAAATACACTTCTACAAATTGGCACAGGCCACCACTTCCTAAATATAACACCAGTGGCACAGGCACTAAGACCAACAATCAATAAGTGGGATCTCCTGAAGCTGGGA
>PVIH01023127.1:0-25544 GCA_004025045.1 Sigmodon hispidus
ACAACCATCACCACACCACCACCACCACCACTACCATCATCACCACCATATCATCATCACCACCACCACCATCACCACCATCACATCACCATCACATCACCACCACCCCGAGCCCTAGAAGTCAGAGAGGTAAAATTGAGACACAACTAGGTAGTATCTAAAGGTAAAGGAGCAAAAGGAGAGAGATTTAGGGGCCCTGAAGACAATTTGTAAGACCAGGAGGAATGGGGATGGAGACGTGGGTGTCTGGGGGCTCAGGAGGCAGTAGGAGACCAGGGACCAACAAGACTTCCCCTTGGTGGCAGCCTGCCCCCAGCTCTGAGAAGTTGCTGTGAAGGGATGCTGTCTACGGGAGCTGGGATCTGAACCTCTGTTTGCCCCACCACCTGCTTCAGCTGAGGCAGCTACTACTGAGAGGGAGCCAGGCAGGCTCATCTATACTCTCTTCCTCTCCATGCATTTCAGTAATGCTGACCACGACTGTGTGATCCAATTGTGCAGCCAGAGACCCAGTCAGTGCTTTGGGCAGACAAGAATCCCCTTAGCCCTTGGCTGAATACACTGAGACCACTGTTCTCTCCTTGGTTTGGGGCTAGATGTTATGGCTCCTCTGAGAGTCTGAAATCCTAGGTGCTGAGGGGCCTCCAAACATCTCCCCTAGCCTCTTCATATTCCCTAAAAGGCACTCAGAGCCCAGGGAGGACCAGGTCTTGCCTGTGGCCACACAGTACAGCTGTCCATCTGGCCATAAAGACACAGGACATAGGCCAACATCATAGCCCCTAGTACGGTGGGTGGCCTAACACAGATGCCATGAGCCTGAGGTCAGTTAGCCTTTCCAGGATCCCCAGGGTATGTGTCCTTCTATGTAGTGGTATCTCCCAGAGCCTTACACTACATCCAGCCTCCCTATCTTCAACCTGTTCCAACCTCAGAGATTTATGCAGAGGCACCTGTGTCTAGAGCTGCTTCCCAAGTGTGAAGAGGGCATAAAGTCCAAAAGATACAAAGGGCCCTGCCATGGGATAGCTCATAGTTTAGCCCTGAACACAAAGGCATCACACACTCTGTATCCATCCCATCTCCCTCCTTTCCCTTCCCCCATCTCCCCCTGAACCCCCGAGTTCTCTGCTCCTTTCTGGCTCAACCAAGCTATGCTGAGAACCCCCCAGTGAGGCCCCCTGCTCCCAACCTTCCACATCCACTCCACCTGCATCTAATTCACAATGGTATCTCTTTGGGCATTTGTCTCTTTACAACCCTGGAGCTACTAAGGGCTTCATATTGCCTTCCAGGTAAGATTCCTGCTCCTGAGCCCTGCAAATGATAACCGTTGCCCACCAAAACAACTCACTTTTCAGTCAAGCTTCCTGCTGCAAGTACACCAGAAAGATTTGTTGTTGTTGTTAGATGTTATTATTTTCATCGTTTTGACTAGGCCCACACAGCGGTGCATGCTGGTAGTCCCAGCACTCAGGAGGCTGAGGCAGAAGGATCACTTGAGCCTAGGTGTCCCAAGCCAGCAATGTGGTAAGACCCTGCCTAATAATATCAATTGCTATTGTTATTATTATTAATGTGTTTGTACCTATAAAAGTAATAGAGGGTTGAGCATATAACTCAGTAATAGAGCATTTGCTTAGCATGTGCAAGGCTCTTGGATCAACCCTCGGAACTATTAAAAAAATGATAATAATGTATTGTTGTTTTAGAACATGTAAAACAATGTGAAAAGAAAATTAAAATCAACAATAAGCTCATTATTTATGTATAAGCTCTGTGAGCTCTCTGTGTTACATCTTAGCTCTTTCCTTGTGTGTATGCATTTGCACTTTTTGTCTTTATAGATTTAAGATAGGATACCACCATACAGAAAGCATTGCGCCTACTGTTTTTGACATAATACAGTGGGGTTTTTAATGTAATTAAGAGACTCCTCAGGAATAGCACTTTAATGGCTGCACAATATTCCACCTCATAAATATACCTTAATATGTTTAACTAAACCCTATTGGTGAACATTTGGAGTGTTTACAATTTTTCACAATGAAAATGCTGCTATAAACATCCGTGTTCATAAATCTTTGCTCCGATCTCTGGTTATTTTCCCAGCAGAGATTCCTAGAAGTGGTACCACAGGGTCCCGGGTAGATGCATTTCTAAGGATCTTGTTGTGTATATGAAACTACTTTTCTGGGAGGATTTGCTGGTCCCTACACATTGGTGACAGTGCTATCAGGGCCATTTTCTCTGCCCCTAATGTTTCTTCCTGTATGTCTTAACTTCAACAGCTCCCCCTGTGGGAACCTTGTACAACCTTTTAGAGATCAGGATAGATGCCGCCTCCATGTAGTCTTCCCTGATAGCCCAGCTAGTTTTCTTCACCCCCATCCTCAATCTGCCCTATTTTAATCACTCCTGAAACTAGCCAGGTCTGTTAGCCTGTGTTGTAAGCCTTTGCTTTGGGGAAAACAACGAAACTTTAATGTAACACCACCAAGGGGTTTCGTCTGATTGACTTGCACGTGGAAAGTGTCTCGAGAACAATGACCTGGGTTTGATCATCTGGTCTACCTCTCCTGGCCATTTTTCCCAACCTTGAATGTAGCCCAATTGCAAGCTAGCCTTGAGCTGAAGGGAACTTTTAACATCGCCTTTACTGCTGTTCCCTGGCCCAGTGGAATGGACAAGTCTGCACCTCTCTGCAGCATTGGGGAAGCCAGAGAGGGTAGACCAGGATATTCTATCCCTCACTCTGCCAGTAACCTGTGGTGTGGATCTGGTCCTCTGCTTCCCTCTAGGCTTTAGTTTATTCCTCTGAAAAATGGGCAAGCTGAATCAACCAGAGCCCCATAGTGCAACATGAACCCCTCTTGAGGACCCTGCCTGAAACCTCTGCTCTGGACCTATAAGGCCCCTGAACACAAAGCTAGCCTTGGGGGTGGGGGGATGGCCCAAAGGAGCTGGGCCCTGAGGCAGGCCTGGCTGTAGGCCAGACTGTGTCTGCAAACACTGACCTTGGCTGCTGCAGGGATTTTCCATGACAGCAGCACCCTTTCTCTCAACTCCCCCATTCCACATGGGCCTTAGAGGTTGGGGGCGGGGCACTGGAGCTCTTCTGCATAAGAGGTCCCCAGTCAGTAACAGGGACAGACACCTGTGGGTGGGAGACAGCTCAAGAGTGAGGGAAAAGCCAGGAAGTCAAGAAGGGGCAGAGAGAGGCCTCTGCTGTGGAGTGCAGGGCAGGAGCTAAAAATGGAGATGCCGAAATGGAACAAAGAGGCCCTGGGAAGGGACAGGGTGGAGGGACAGGATGGTGCCTTGTTGAAGAACTGTCCTTCCAGGAGTTCTGGCCTGGAGGATGACAAACCCCAGACCCGGTTCTTCATGCTCCTCCCCACCCCCACCCATGTCCTTGGAGCTCTAGTGGCTTCTCAGACCTAGCTTTTGGCTGAGCCAGGCCTGTAACAGTGGGGTTCCTTTGGGGGCCTAGAGTTGGCTTTATTTTAAGGAGAAGGAGGTTATAGCAAGAGCCAGAGCTCTGAGTCAACGAAAGATCGATCCTAAGACTGCTGACGCTCCTTGCAATTAAGAATTTGGGGGAGGTATTTTGGGGTCACCATCACAGACTGCATAGACTCCAGAGTCCTTGCCTTCTAGAACTTCGTCCTTCTGTGAGAGCAGCAATTGCTGATCAGCCCCTGCACCCCCACCAGGCGCTGTGCACGGCACTAAAGGACGAACCCTGTAGACTCTGCCATGTAAAGAGTGTACAACATGGAAGACATGAGCAAGGCAGAGGGAGGGCCCTCCTGGTACTGTGAGGAAGTCCTAGAAGCTTTGTAGACAAGATGGTGTCTGAAGGGATCTTCCCGAGAGGAGCAGAGCACCTATACTGTCTGCAATGCCCACTAGGCTGATGCTGCCCCTCCCAATGTCCGCAGAGCAGGGCCTGGGTACCAAGTCAGATGCCTTTCGTCTCATCTCCTTTAATGTACCATTCTGGTTTGTGTCTCGTCTGCACATTGCTGTTGTCCCCAGACCCCTAGCCTTTTAGGTGGCACAGTCTGCAAACGTCACTGCTTGCCCCTTTCCACCCAAGGGCAAGTAGGCCTTCCAGTATCCCTTCTCCAACCTGCTGAAGTAGACCCTCCCCAGAACCCCACACTGCCCCCCTTCTGCTCAACAAGCCCCGGCTGCCCCACAGGCCATCCCCTCCCCCCATCTCCAACCTTAACTCAGTGTGCAAAGCCTTTGGGTGTCTCAACCCCCCAGATCACCTCATTCATCTTCCCTCTGGGACAGACATTAGCCCTGGCCAGGGCCATATTTACTCAAGATAAGCGAGTCTGTTGAGAGACAGAGCACAGTCAGGAACTGCCAAGGTTCTAATCCACCCAGGGATAAAAATCAGGGACTCGGAATCGGAGAACGGCCTAGAAGAAGGACCCCCAGAAGTTCTTGATGTGACAGAGGCATGCTACCCAAACTATGCTCAGAAGAACCCTTGGTTAGCAATAAGCATTGTGAGAAAAATGTTCCATGGCCAAATACATAAGAAATATATAACATCTTCTCCCCTCTGCATAGGAACACAGACAAATATATAACATATTCTCCCCTCTGCATGGGAACACAGACAAATATATAACATATTCTCCCCTCTGCATAGGAACACAGACAAATATGACCCCATGACAATTAAGTCACAGGATGAAAAATCCTGCTTAGTTCCTATTTTCTCCAATTTAATTGAGCCAAACAAACCTTTTCTTTTTTTTTTCTTCTTTATTTATTTTGTATTTATCAAGAAAAACAGTAAAATGAATTTAAAATGCTGATAAGTTAACAAACCTTTTCTTATCCAACCCTTAATATACCGTAGCACTAGTATTTGAGGAAATTAACCTTTGAGAAATACTGATCATACAGTATTGGTGCTGAGGAGAATTTTAATGGTCGTGCAATCTTGGGGGCCCAAATACATTCACATTCACATCTCAAATCTACTAGCTCTTCAAAGCTCCACACTTATTTGAGGTCAATACTTCAAAGTACCCATTTCATAAAAGAGAAAGTTGAGGCTCAGTGGGTTACGGAGCCTGGCCACAGTTAAGAGCTGTTCGGCTACAGAGTCTGCCCACCTATCTGCAGCATTTCCAGCATTCAAGGATAACTTCATCCAATCTCACAGAATCAATTATCCCATGCTAATCTGAAGTTCTGATTGACAGGTGTGTTCTTAATTGATTTTGATAGGGGGAAAATAAACTAATTAGAGTCTTAACAATCATCTACTTGGTGCCTGTTCCATGTAGTAAATAAAACACCGCATTTGATCAACACTTCATAAATGAAATCTTTGATCCTATGAGTGGGTGGGTGAACAGAGAAAGCAGGAAAAGACATTCAGAACAGTTAAGGAAAAAAAAAAAAGTAAGGTAGGAACCAGGGACACAAAACTAAACATAGCCAGGCTTAGGGCAGACCCAGAAGGGGCCTCCTGCCTTCCAGCACCACACACTTTGCTCCACTGAAGCTATTGCCCACCTTGGGGCCAGCTAGGCCAAGGGTAGGAGGCAGGCAAGGCTCACATTCTCCCAAGGCCAGTGGGGAGCAGGTGGCCAAGACCAGGCTATTACCAAGAGCTTAGAGTTCTGCTTTGAGAAGAGGGAGCTGGGAGAAGAGACCGTTAAAGAGGCAGGAAGAGAGAAAAAAACCCTCCAGACCCCACAGGTCTTCAGAAGCCAGAGCTACAACCAGTGTTTAACACCAGGAAGAAAAAAGAACAGACGCCTGAGGCTCTCAATGCCATCTTTTAGTTTCTTGCTGCCCTAAAATATGTATACTAATAATTAACATTTATGTCCAGCCATGGCTTCCTTAGTCAAATTCTTTTTTAAGAGAGTTTTTTTTTATATTACATATATTGTGTATTTGTGTGTATGGTGTGTGTGTGTGTATGTGTGTGTATGTGTGTGCATGTGTTTGTATGTGTGTATGTGTGTGCATGTGTTTGTATGTGTGTATGTGTGAACATTATATGGTGTATGTATAGATGTGTGTGTATATGCGTGTGTATGCGTGTGTATGTGTGTGTGTGCGTGTGTATGTGTGTGTGTGCATGTGTGTGTGTGTGTGTGTTATATGGTGTATGTATAGATGTGTGTGTATGTGTGTGTTTGTATATATGTGTGTATGTGTGTGTATATGTGTATGTGTGTGTATGTATATATGTATGTGTGTGTATGTGTGTATGTATGTGTGTGTTTGTATGTATGTGTGTGTGTGTTATATGGTGTATGTATAGATGCGTGTGTTAGTTTTCTCCCTCTACCATATGGGTCCTAGGAATCAAACTCAGGTCGTCGAGTTGGCAGTAAATGCCTTTAGCCACTGAAACACCTTGCTGATCCTGGTGGCTTCTGTGGCTCTAGTGAATCTCAAGTGTACCTCTTGGTGACATTGCTTACCATGACCACTCTCCATCCTTGGCTGAATGAGAGGGTAGAACCTTGTCCACACCCTGAACATGTTCAGCAGCTGCCATGGTTTCAGAATCAAGTATCCTGGGCTATAACCTGCTTGTGTCACTTACCAGCTGTAGGCCCTGAGCAGGTTGCTGTCCCTTTCTACTCCTCTGTGGTTTATCCATACAACCCAAGGACTGGACCAAATGATCACTAAGAACCTTTATTTACATCTGTGGTGGATTCAGGACAGAAGACAGAGACTTCTAGTGAGTTCTCAAGAGAGACAGCCCCTGAAGTCTGTCCTCAAGACAGGAGTTCTGGCTGTTTAGCCTAACAGGTACCCGGGAGAAGGTACCCAAAGAATCAGCCCCGGAGAATAGCCCCTGTATGCGCTGGTACCCAGAGGGACTATCAGAACCCCTCTCAACCAGAGACTTGAGGAGGCAGCAATGGGTAATTCTTTTTACCTTCCCCCTTACAAAGCCAAACTAGGCACGATGCTGCCCTGCTGCAGGGGGACAGGATTGGCCAAACTCCCGGTGACTTCCCAGAAGTCCAGGGTCCCCGGGGACTGGCTCCACCCTAGCTGGCAATTCTCAAAGCTAGGCATCCACGTCAGCAGGTCCTCATGACTCCTTTGCCCTTTCACACAGTAACAATAAGACAGACAAAGGGATGGACACCCTCGGCCCCTAGATGAATGGCGTCTGTCTCTGGGGTATTTTCTGGCAGCACCCTCCCGTTCCCGCCTAGGTCTCTTCTGGCTTGAGACAGTGCTTCAGGCTGGGGCTTCATATGGAGTGCACTTCTCTCTAGGCCTCAGTTTCCCTTCCTGACACAGCACTGGCATGAATACAGAGTCAGAAACACTTAGCTACAGCCACCTCAAAAGGCCTCTTCAAATGTCTCAACTTCAGCTATAAGATAGAAGTCAGTCACAGGAGTGACCTTGGGGGATGTTTGTGAGGGCAGAGTTAAATTTTTATCCTAAGGATAAGAGTTTTTATTAGTGACCCTGACTTGTGGTATTGAGTGAGGGCCAGCCTGGCCATCTGCCCCAAAGGTCAGGCACTAGTTCAGCCCCTGGTAGGAAACTCTGGTCAGGCCTGGATGAATCACTCAATTTAAGAGTCATCAAGTTGGGGGTGTACCAATGGCTAAAACCAGGCTCTGAGCACTGCCCCTCTTGGGGGTGGGGAGCTGGGCAGGAGGGGGAAAGTACTATGTGGGAGGTAGCTGCACCTCTGGGTGCCAGGTGAAGATCCAGAGCAGTGCCTGAGGCCCATAGCCAGCAGGGTGAAGCAGGGGGATTATTTTGTAGCCAGTCTCTATGGGCAGAGGATGCCAGCAAGGTGGGCACTGGGTTTTCCTGAAAAGCTGCAGTCTTTAACAGAACCCAGGGCAAGTTGGTAAGAGGTAGAGGGAGCATATAGAGGGATCCTTTCTCCGAAGGTGGCTATGGATGGCTCCGCCCACAGGGCCCTGCTTCTTGGTCTGTGTTCTTGGGTGCTCCAGTTATGTACTGCACAGGTTCCGGAAGACTCTCCCAAGCACTTGTTTCCTTTAGTCCCTGAGGTAGTCAGGGCATGAAAGAGTAGCTGTAGGTCACCACCAGACCCCACTGAAGACAGGGCAAATGAACCCAGAGACACTGGACCAGGATTACACAGCTGAGGCCCTATCTGTGGAGCTCTGGCCCCCGTGTCATATCTGGAGAGAGGTGGAGGTCCATATAGTAGGTGATGCTGGTGTGGGGGACAGGAAAGAACAGGACAAGAAGCCATTCTAAGCTGGCGGTTGTCTAGCTGCCCAACTGTCGAGGTGAGTTGTGGTCTGGCTGTGGGGCCAAGCTGGCGGGCACAATCTGTTCTCACACTGCTGGGGTGTGGACAGGCCAGGCACCATGGATCAACAGCTTGACTGTGCAGCCCCTGGCAGAAGAAAGGACACAGCCACTGGCTAGATGCCACTCTGGAGGCAGGGGAATCATTCTAAGGATGATCCTGAAGCCTTCACACCCCAAACATCTGTTCCCAGACCTTTCTGAACTTTAGGACTCTAGTGGTCCTAAGTTGGCAGAGGTGATTGACTCTACTGGAACCCAGCTGCTCCCAAGCCTGGAGATCTCTTGGAAACATGAGCGTACCACCTCCTTCATTATTAATCAGTGAGCTATTGCTGGGCATTTGAGATGTACCAGGCTCTAGGTTAAGTGCATCACATACATTCTCTCAGTTATTCCCCTAAAGCCCTTGCTGTGAGTGACATATTAGCCCCAGATTACAGATGTGAAAACTTGCAAAGCTCATAATAATCCAGCTTGAAATGAAGTCATGATGTGTATTTGGAACTCCTTTGGGAAGCAGGCATTAGAGGGGACCATTATAGGTTCACCAGGGCTCTCCGAAAGTTTTGTATAGCTGGGAGCCCTAGAGGTCATAGGTGAGCCTTCTTAGATCCATCCCAAATAAAGCACTGATCATTTTCATCTTGGAGGAATCCAGAAAGACTGCCTGAAAGAAGCAGTATTTGGCTGAGATTTCCTAAGACTCAGAAAAGAGAAAAACTTGGAAACCCTGCCCACATTCTTTCAATCTCATAATTATCTTAATAAAAGCTGAAATGTTTATGCTCGCTGGTCTGGTGGGAGAAACAAGCGCCCAGAACAGAAGATTTCATTTTCAAATAAAGAGACATGATCAAAGAGAGAAAGTCGCTTGTTCAAGGTCACACAGCCATGAGTAATAAGGCCAGAACTTGTGCCCAAGGCTTCTGGTTCCATCCAAGATCCTCCCCAAACCTCCCCCAGGTAGCCAGGAAGATTTTGTTGTTATTATTGTTTTAAGGAGAGTTTCCCCTGCAGCCCAGGCTGCCTCCCAAACTCTCAGTCTCCTGCCTCAGCCTTGAACACGCTGAGGTTTCAGGCATGTACCAATTACACTCAGCTCAGGGCAGAATTTTTGGTAGTCATTTGATGGTCAGATCAGAGGGGTAGATTTGACTCTGTCTGGCTCACGGATGGGAAGAGACACAAAAGAGAAGAATACCATAGAGATGGTCTAGCTGGTGATAGAACACATCTGAAGGACACCCCGGCTTCCTGCCTTGCCAAGCAATGCCCCACCCTCATATGAACAGAACTAAGTCCATAAGCAGAGTCCCAGTCCCAGGCAGAGTAGAAAACCTGGAGAATTTCTTAATTCAACTGTGGTGAATGAGGGCACTGCTAGGCCAGCTGCCCAGGGAAATTGCAAGTTCCCAGGGGCCACCACCCACCCCACCCCTCCCTGCCCTGCCCTGCCCTGCCCCAATAAGCTTTGACTGCTGGCAGGCAAACCAGTGTGCCTCAGTCTCTGTCCCTCCACACTGAATCAGCATGTCAGAAGCCATTTCATCCAGCCACCTCCCCATATAGCCATTGGCACTGAGGCCCGCACAGGACAGGGAGCATGACAAAGCTCACAGGTATTAGACCGGAAGCCAGCTCTCAACTGCCTGACTGCCATTCCCACACATCAGCTGCCCGTGGACCAGTTTCCCAGCAAGCACCAGCAGCCGGCTCTTCCTGAGAGGAAGGAGACATTCCTGTTTTCAAGAGAGCAGACTCAAGTTCAAACTCAATTGCTAAACTCCTCAACAGTGTGCCCTGGAAAGTCACCGAGTTTCCTCTGCCTTCTGGGATTATCATTCGAGTGCTTCCGGTGATGATACTAAGGGTTTGTCACCTAAAGTGACACGACACGGATGTGCCCATGTGTTGAAAGGCAGGCTCAGTAGCCCTGGTGATGCATGTCTGTAACCCTAGCACTTGGAAAGCAGAATCAGGAAGATCAATGTGAGTTCAAAGGCAGCCTGATCTACAAGATACTCAGAGATCAAGGCCAGCCACAGATGGCTCCATGTCTAGCAAAGAAAGAAAGATGTGAGGTTGGAGAGACAGGTCAAGAACCTGCAAGGTGGGAAGGGAAGGGGGCAGGGACCCCTGCCAGGCCAGCCCCACAGCATGACCTTTCTCTCCTGTCTCACAGGCTATGGCCACGCGGCGCCCAGCACGGACGGTGGCAAGGTGTTCTGCATGTTCTATGCGCTTCTGGGTATCCCACTCACACTCGTCATGTTCCAGAGCCTAGGTGAGCGCATCAATACCTTGGTGAGGTACCTGCTGCATCGTGCCAAGAAGGGACTGGGCATGCGGCACCCTGAAGTGTCCATGGCCAACATGGTGCTCATCGGCTTTGTGTCGTGCATCAGCACGCTGTGCATTGGCGCGGCTGCCTTCTCCTACTACGAGCGCTGGACCTTCTTTCAGGCCTATTACTACTGCTTCATCACGCTCACCACCATCGGCTTCGGCGACTATGTGGCGCTGCAGAAGGACCAAGCGCTACAGACGCAGCCGCAGTACGTGGCCTTCAGCTTCGTGTACATCCTCACGGGCCTCACGGTCATCGGCGCCTTCCTCAACCTCGTGGTGCTGCGATTCATGACCATGAACGCCGAGGACGAGAAGCGCGACGCGGAGCACCGCGCGCTGCTCACACACAATGGCCAGGCGGGTGGCCTGGGTGGCCTGAGCTGCCTAAGCGGTAGCCTGAGCGACAGCGTGCGTCCCCGCGACCCAGTCCTGTGCCCGGCGGCCGCGGGCGGAGTGGGCGTGGGTGGCAGTGGCTTCCGCAATGTCTATGCCGAGGTGCTGCACTTCCAATCCATGTGCTCGTGCCTCTGGTATAAGAGCCGCGAGAAGCTGCAGTACTCCATCCCTATGATCATCCCGCGGGACCTCTCCACGTCCGACACATGCGTGGAGCACAGCTACTCGTCGCCGGGATGCGGTGGCCGATACAGCGACACGCCCTCGCACCCCTGCCTGTGCAGCGGGACGCAGCGCTCGGCCATCAGTTCGGTGTCCACGGGCCTGCACAGCCTGGCTACCTTCCGCGGCCTCATGAAGCGCAGGAGCTCGGTGTGAACCACAGGCAGGCTTGGAGCACCTGTGAGCCCAGCGGGGTGGGGGTCCTGGCTGCAGAAGTAGCAGGAGTTGACCAGGAGCCCCCCTTCCCCGGCAAAAAGACGCCTTCGGGGCCCCGTGGGAAGTCCCCAGCCCACCACCACCACTACCACCTCCACTCTGTCCCAGCCCCTAATCTCCAACTGTGCGGGCTTGCACCAGCCAGCAGGAGGCCGGGCTCTCAGGACCCCTGGAGCCCCATTCAGAGCCTGATGAATTCCGAGAAATGTGAAACTTGGGAGGTGGGGAGGTGGGGACGGCAGCCGCTAGGAGCCTTTCAGAAATCTGAGAAGCTCTCCAGTCCTCAGAGGTCCTGCTGGGACCCAGAACCCTTACCTCCCGAGGGGACTTCTGTTCTCGGTTTTTTTGTTTTTTGTTTTCTGGGTTTGTTTCGTTTCGTTCTCTTTTTTTTCTTTCTTTCATCTCTACTTATACCTCCCCTGGGTTAGCTAAAGCCCAGTGTCTTTGTCCAGGTCACCCCTCGCTCAGTCCCACCTTGCTCTGTCATCTCCAGCCACGTCTCCCAGCCTTCCACTACCTTCTGTGTCTTTATTTTTTTTTTTTAATTTTTTGCATGGCTATGCAGTTATGGAAGAAAACAAAAAGAAAATCCCAGCAGTCCCTAAAGCTAGTCCCCAGAGGGCAAGACAGAAAAAAAAGAAAGATGGTAGGCCACAGGAGTTAGAGCCAAGAGTGCAGAAACTGTGGCTTCCGACTCTTGAAGGTGGCAACCTCCTTAGGTGAGCTACCCGGAGTCCGATGACATGCTCAGGGCGCCTGGGAGTCTCCAGCCTGCAGGATTGCCTTTGGAATCTGAAACACAGACTCCTGCTTGCTGTCTGTCCCTGGCTGCTGTAGCTGCTGCTCACTTACTCTTCCATTTATAGTGATGATTTTTAAGCTCCGGAAACCCTGACCTACCTGCTCATTCATTTGAGTGTACTAACACTCCCGTTAGGTCACCTGGGCAGTTCTTATGGCCATTTTTTTCAGAAGAGGAAAACAGGTAAAAATTACTTGCCCAGGGTGATGCAAGTCTTGAGGGGGAACATGAACCCACAGGCTTGTTCCCAGCCCATTGTTCCCAGCCCAAGTGCTCTTCTTTCTGGTCCAGCCTGCTCTCAGAAGCAAAGTCCCCGCAGGCGGCCCCCTGGCCTTGCGTAGGCAGCTGGGGCTTAAACTAAAAGCCTCAGTCAGAGCCTCCTGCCATGGCTCTGCCTCTGCTACTCTTAGCCCAGAGACCGTGGGCTCTAAATGGACCCTTGTCTCTGTTCACAAGCAGGGAAGTCCTTGGGACCAAGGTAAGCAGGACTGAGTCTCATGGATTAAAAGCCAAGAGTTGGAACTCTGAGAATTCCGGGATTGGGCAGAGCAGCCCAGACAGCTGGCAGGGATATCCTAGGACATTGTCCCTGGACTAGACGCCAGGGTGGGTACCTGCATCCTAAGTTTCTAGAGTAAGGCTCCCATTATAGTCAGGAACACCCCTCTGGGGGAGAGAAGGTGTTAGATCTGGTATACCCTCTACCTCCTCTACCTACAACCCAGGTGGAGGGTGGCAGACTGTTGGCTTACTTCTGGGGACACGCCCAGGACAACAGAAGGGTATGTGTGCGGCTGTGGGGACAACTCAGAGGTAAAACACTCTTCTAGTTTGCTTGATGCCCTGAGTGTCATCCCCAGCACCGGGAAAAGGGGGAACCCCACCCCCACCCCCAGCTGCCTTCCACTTATGGTTTCCAGGCCTAGCACCATACTGCAGGGTAAGGCCAACCTGGCCATTTGGGAAGCTGGAGAGAGAGCCCACCACATCCTCCAGGTCCTGGAGATCCCTAGGTGGAAGGAATCTGACCTATGTGTATCCCGTGTCCATGTGGAAGAGCTGGTCCATGTGCCAAGGGGAGTGGGACCCAGGAGCTGGAGAGGTGCTGTCTGTGTTTATGTTGGACCAGAGGTAGTGCCTACCGCCTCTGTCCTGTGTGTGACCCTGCCCTCGAGGGGTCAAGTCCCGTCAGATCCGAGGGAGCCACAACCAAAGTTAGAGAGAGGGTGGGGAAGGCAGCAGAGTGGCCCTAGGGGTCTGAGCATGGGGGACTGTGTCTCCTGTAGGGTCTTGCCTAGGGAACTAGAAGGCCACTGTCACTTCCTGTCTCACCCCCTCCCATGCAGGCAGCCTTTCTGCTTCCCCAATGCCTTATGCCTGGGCACACTGCCACAGAATATGCAATATGTGTGGGTGATATTCCCCACACCCACCCGGGCAGCCCCTAAGTCCCCAGGGTGTGGCTGCCCTGGCCCCCCTCAGCAGCTCCTGCCCATCTGTCTTCACACTGAGAATGGCGCCTAATAAATGCTGTCCATGGAGACCAGGCTCTGGTTCCCGCTCCTCTGTCATTGGTCCCCTTAATCGATGCCTAGCCATTCACTCACCTTCCCCCACCAGTATCTACAAACTATGGCTGAGGGATTTCCCTCAGGCTGACCAGAATGATCTGGGAACCTTGTGTAGAAAGTCGGGAGCCAACCCTGACTTTCCTTGGTAGTTTCTCAAAAGATCCGGATCTCTTCAATTTCATCCTGCAACAGACTATGAGACCTTAGAAATGACTGGGTCCTGTCCTCCCTCTGGATACAAGTAACCTGAGGCCAACAAGGGCAAGTCACCTGTCCTGAGTCACAAAGCCATGAACGACAACCTAGGATAAGAAAGCTGGGGATTTGCCCACTTTCGCTCCTCACCTGGCCTCCAGAGTCAAACAGGACATACATAACCCAGCTTCCAGGAGTGATATGCCCTCCTTCAGCAGAGGCCCCCTGCCCCAATGGCCTGATGGACACACACACACACACACACACACACACACACACACACACACACACAAATTATCACTTTCAAAAAGGGCACATCACAATCACTTTTCTTTAGGGTATGCCTTTCAGCACCTAGGGTGACACTTCAGGCCTTGGAATGGACCTCAGAGTCCAAGACAGACATATAGAAAGCAGATAGACCATACCCATTTGGTGCCAGCACCTGAATCAACTAGCCTATGGCTTCCAGGCATCCCTCAGCATGAACCATAGTAATACTTGGTTCATGTATTACTATGTACACAATCTCTCTGCAAATCATGACTCACAACCACCACACCACACTCAGTCTGTGTATATCCATTCCTCATTTAAAGGTCAGCTATGACCCACCCTGCTGATTTTCTTTTCTTATCCATAGCTTTCTGTCTTCAGATTGACATGCACTAGAGAAACAAGGGCCTGGGTCCAGGGACACACATTCCTAACTTTCCTTCTACCTACTTGACCAACTGAGGAAGGACAGGGACATATTTGTGGGGAGGTTCTGGGTTCAAAGAAAAAGTGGGTAAAACCTGTGACCTCTTCAGGATAGAGCCAGCCCCCCTATGATGCACCTCTGGCCATCCCAAGGTTTGAGGACATGTTCATTGACAATCTGCTGGCCTCAGGATGGGCACAGCAGAACCCTGGCTCATCCACTCCTAAAACTACTTTTTTGTAATCAGGGCTCAGAGGCCTGAGGCCTGCCTCTCTTAGCTCTATGAAATGCAGCGTCAACAGAGGTGGGTCCTTCTGGAAGTCAGTGGTGGCCAGCACAAGGTCACTTGTACTTTTATAAGCAGTGTTTTCAGGACACAAACACGATGGCTCTTGCCTCCTTTCAACATTGCCTGGGCAAAGCTACCACAAACAGATGGATTCCCAGAGGAGACCTGCACCCCAGCCCCACCCACAGCTCCCCAGAGCTCAGCACTAATACAGGATCTTCTTGTCCAGACACTACCAACCCCATCCTCCTTACCTCTGAGGCTACCTGAACTGAAAGACGCAGGAGAACAGAAGTTGCAACCCTACTCCAGAAAGGGAGTGGGAACAAATGTCCTATGTTCCAGCATGGTAATTTGGGTGAGCATCCATAGAACAAGCTTCCTGGGAGCCTAGAGAGAAAAATGGTTACAATGTCAGCGTCTCTCTAAGTATACAGCAGGTGGTGTTTAGCTGGGTGTGGTGACTCACACCTGTAATCCCCAATGCAGGAGGCTAAGGCAGAAAGACTGACGTCTGGAATCAGCCTGCCTATAGCCCATCTCCAAACACCAAAAGTTTAGTCCCTGGTCAAATGAATTTATTTGGTAGGAGGCTGCACACACGTCACCCACTTTTGGAACCCCATAAAATTCTTAACATAGTAGATTCTGAGCGGTCCTGCAGCAAAAACACGGTGCCCCTCAATATCATCCAACAGCAGAGCCTTGGCTTGCCTGACACTTCTTCACATCTCAGGTCTCCCAGAGCACTCTGGGACCTGCTCAGCTGTCAGAGATCACTGATAGAGAAAAAGGTCTCATCCTTCCCTCTTGTCCCCAACTATATCCTAAAGGAAGTATAGGGTTGTAATTGGTAGAGTACCTGCCTAGCATGCACAAAGCCCTGCATTTGCTCCCCCTGCACCACACAAAGGTGGCAGCGTATGCCTACAATCCCAGCACTTGAGAGGTGAAGGCAGGATGATCATGAGTTCAAGGTCATCCTTGGCTACATAGTGAGTTTAAGGCCAACCTGGGGTACATAAGATCCTCAATAAATGAATACACAAATCAGTTTAAGCTTGAATAATTTTAATCCATCTGTAACTGACAGCTGTAACAATATGAAATACGGAAGCAAAGCTCATTATGTACAAAGTCAAAAAAGGCTCAGAGCAGCACACTGGTCCAAAACCGGGTGGTGAGTGGGTAACACGGCAGAGCCTGGGACCCAAACTAACAGCTGCATACATGAAGCATGTGTCCTCCAATTGGATATTGCCTGGCAGTGGCCACTGTCATCAGAAAAGGTTTGGCCATTGAGGGGTATGAGACCAAGGCTCCCTCTCCACCCCACCTCATGAGCCCAGCCTCAGGTGGATTCAGTGCCCTCCTATGGTGTTACAACAACAGCTTCTGCTCTCTTTGCCAAATGATATGGAGAAATGTACACACTCGTGTGTGTGTGTGTGTGTGTGTGTGTGTGTGTGTGTGTGTGTGTGTGAGTCCCCAGATCAAGGGGCCAGCTCTTACTTTTCAGAGGAAAGGAAATGGGTTCACAGAAAGAAATGATAGGGTCAAGGTCATGAAGCAAGACAATGGTACAGCCAGGGTAAGTAGCCATAGATCCTGGCTTGTCTTCACACACACACACATACACACACACACACACTCACATCTACGCATGCACACACACATGCATTCACTCACACACATGTGCACACACATGCATACTCACACACTCATCCACACAGATACTCACATGCCCACACACATAGATACACACAAATGCGTACAAGTGACCCTGGATCCTCTGCTTCTGACTGGAGAAAAGTGTTAGTCCTGGAGTTGAGTCACTTTGATGCTGAAAATTTACATCACATCTGGACAAAGTGGGAGACTCACACCCCCTTGACTCCCAGCTGCATAGAGGATTCATGGGTGGGACTGTGATGGTGCTGTACTCTTTGATCCCCTCGAGTCCGTGACATACACACCTGGAGAGTCCACTTTGAAAGCATTTGACCACTGAACATCACTGTAAGTTTAACATAATAACATCCTTATCAGAAAGAGCAAGGTGTGCCTAAGGTATGGGAGGCAGAGAACAGAGCCTGGAGTGTCTCCTCAGTGACTGCTGAGCTGGCCTAGGACAGCAGTCAGGTCCTGAGAGATCGGAGGCAGCCAATGCCTCACTGTTTACAGCCTCTCAGAGGGCTGGACAGGTCCCAGGCTTAGGGAGGACCCAGGAGGACACAGTTCCAGAAGTCATTAGTAAACAGGGGCAGAGGGACTCTTCACCACTTCATCCTGTGCCTTGGACTTTGGACCAAGGTCATTGGAATGTCGAACCGACGATCCTGTCCTCAACAGGACCGGACAAAGATCCTGCCTTTGACTCAGGCCACCTACGCTCCTTCATCTGCCATAGTTCTTGACCCCAGGAAGAGGGCGCTGGTGACCGGTCATCCACAGCCATGGAATGTTGTAGTCTCACCTCAGAATTAGACTGAAGCTCTCGGAGGCCTGAGATCTTAAACTCTTGGCATCAGGGCTGGAGAGACACTGTGAGGTTTAAACTCTGGGGAACAGGGCTTCCCCCAGGGCAGTGAGTCTGCCAGGTCTTATAACAATCTAGCTTCGCTCTGGACCTCACCTCCCCCCTTTTTTTAAGTGAAGACTCATGTTCTGCCTTAATATGAGGAAGTGCTAAACAGTTGACTGCCAGGGGTCATGTAGATGTCCCTCTGGCCCTTCCCGAGGGAGGACCCAGGGGTTGGAGGATGTGCTCTCTAGAACCTAGAACTGAGTTCAGCCCTCCCACAGCACCACAGACAGCTTTGCCACTCAGCCCCTCCCCAGGCAAGAATCTGGTGAACAGACCCAGCCCCCAGGACCCAGTGCTCTGAGCAGCCCTCTAAGGGCTCTAAGGACCACTGTGTCTTCCTTCCATTGAGACAAGAACTGCTTTGAAGATGTCATTGGAGGGCAGATGATGTCTTCCAAACAAGTCAAGATGGCCCTCCAGATGGACAGGAACTTCCAGGCCTTCTCAGGTGAAACACCCAGTTGTCCAGTTCCATTTCCTGTAAATGTCCTTCTGGATGCCCCAGCAGCCTGGACCCTTCTCAAGGACAGTTTCAGCGTTTTCCTGGACCAGGGGCTTAATCTGCCACATGGACCCAGCCAACACAGAGGTGATACTCATCTCCTTCTCTGCTCTGAATGCCACTGCTCTAGGAACATGAGCCAAGCATTCACTGACTTTCAGACAGCTGCCTCCTCTGAGTTCACAGCCCACCAAGGCCTCACTGGAGTTTGTCATGAGAGCAGTCATCATGTCAGACTCCTTGGGCTACCAAAGCAAGAGCCATTCCAGTAGCCTTTGGCTTGATGACAGAGTGCTGACATTTCTCAGAGGCTCATCCTTCCTGAAACCCAGCTGATCCTAGTGACCTCAGCATTAAGTTCCATCTCACTTTGGGGCTCTTCCGATGCGGCTTTGGTAGAACCACTGGGAAGGGAAAGGCCTTCTTCCTATAAAGGCATCAGAGGGATGGAAATGCCCCTATACTAGATAGTATAAATGCCCCCTGACTAGGTCTATGTACCTGTCAGAACTATCATCTTGTGACCTTAAGGGAAGCATTGGAAACCCAATGCCGACAGTGGAGAGAAGCAAAGGGTTTTGCTGGGCTACTGAGAAAACCCAGGAGAAACTCTTGTCATGGAAAATAGATGCGCCCAGATGGGTTTTCTGCTAACGGCTCCTGAAGACCCCGTGGCCCTCAGATTCCTGTAATGGGATGACCCAGTCTAAGCATGGAAAGGTAACAAGGAAGAAGAGGTGGGCTTGGATGGCTGGTTTGCTCATTTTTTCTTCAGAGCCGGGCACTAGCCTGGGTTACACCTCTTATTCCCAACTCTTAAAAGACATCAAGGGCCAGTCACAAAGATCTGTGGCCCTCCTAAAGTGTGAAGAGGCCCCAGTCCAACTGGAAACTCCCATCAAATCCACTGAGCACTGGTATTTTTCCTGCTTCTAGGACAGACCAAGCCTCAGGCTCGGGCAAAGAACTTAGACATGGAAGAGATGCAGTCTCCTCCACTCCCTTCTTCTATTTCTGGCTGTTCCACAGCCAGCTGGGAAAAAAGACAAAAGAGACAGTAGAACCCTCTCTGAGGCCAGGATGCAGGTGCCAGCACTCACTGGGGTCCAGAGTCCTTTCAGGAGCCTCTCCCAGCCCTTTCCATGGATAGGCAAAGGGATTTTTCCAAAGTGCTGCCCCTGGAGGGCTCCATAACCACCTATGGTCCCCAAACTTCAGGCCCCTAAACCAGCTCTCTGCTACCTTCCATTGTCCAATCACCACACAGGATGCATATGCATGTTGGTCATGCCAGACAGTGCCCATGAGACCCTGCCTCTCCTGACATTGTTCTACCCCGTCCATCACAGGAACAGAGGAGCAGAAGGTCCTCCTGAAGGAACCCCCCCCCCCAAGGAGATGCCCTCTCCTTGCAGGGTCTTTGAGCCAGTGCTGCTGCCCCATGACTGGGTCGCGTCCCTAGGGTTTCAACCCACAACCACAGCCAGTCTCTCTTCCATCTATAGTTACCTGGACCAGGAAGAATAGAGAACACCTCTTTAGCCTTGGCTGTGTTTTCTGTTGGCAGATTCTTGGGTGAAAGAAAATGTTGGGGTGCATCAGACACCTTTGGGACCACTGTTTTCTGTGTTAGGACTGACTTATGACTTCATTCTATGTTGATATAAGACTTAGACTATATGGGCATCCCAGGCTTTCCAGGGTCAAAGCCCTGTCCTATATCATCTCAATTCCTCCCCTCTCCCAGCCCCCCCTGATTTGATAATCCAGCCTTCAGGGCCATTATTCAAGCCTTTGATGAAAATATCAAAGAAGACAGGACCAGTAGCAGGCTCTTAATTCCGAATGGCATTTATTCCAGCATGTTCTTTGTGAACTATTGCCGGCCCAGCCCCTCACCTCTTCCTTTTATGTATACTCTAAAACAGTCGGCTTAATCAAAGCTGGCAGGTGGCTGGGTTCCAGTCACGTTCACCACTCCCTAGTCTCTGGGATGTCACAACCTGGGCTGGGGATTTGAACTTTCTGAAAATAGCAGGCTGTGGATGTAGGCCAGTTGGTAGAGTGTTGGCCTAGTATGCACAAATCCCTGAGTTTGATCCCCAGCACCGCCAAAACCAGGGCACATGCCTGTAATCCTGGCACTCAGAGGGTGGAGACACAATGATCAGGGGTTTAAAGTCACAAAAGCATCCTCAGCTATTTAGCAAATTTGTCTCAAAAAAAGATAAAAGTCAAAGAAAGTAAAGGAAGAAAAGAAAAAGGAAATAATTCCCTCGTCGTGCTCAGCATCCCCCAGCCTCTGTGCTAGCTGCCATCTTATCTGCATTGTCTCATGTCAATAAGCTGGGCTGAATCCCCACCCCATCCCAACTCCTGAGCTATGCTCAGCCTTTCCCAGCTCAGACTCAGCTTCTTGCATAAGAAACTTATCTGCCCTTGAGTGAAGGGCACAAAGGATCCTTCTTGAAGCACCCGGGTTGGAACTGCCCCAGGAAACTTGACATCAAGGGGTCTAGGAAGTGTGGGATGCCATATTCAGGAAATGCATGTGGGGGCTGGGCTAGGAATAGGGTGGGACTCTCCCACCGCCCTTGCAGGAGGGGGTGTGCCTAGGGACATCCAAGGGGCACAATGGAACTCAGTAAGGTCAACTAACTTGCCCAGGGTCACCTGACTAGTAAGGATCAGAACTAGGTCTCAAACCTATTATTATTATTATTATTATTATTAGCTCTGAGGCATAATAGAGACCAGCAAAACTAAGTGGATCTGAGGGAAAACTAAGGGGATTTAGGAAGGGAAAGGTGCCCCTCACCCCCGAGCCTGGTTGAAGCCTCTGTCCAGCAGAGAGTCAAGAGTTCTAGCACAGGGCTGTAAGGTTTAGCGGGTGAAGGCCCTTGCACATGGGTCTGATGGCCTGAGTTTGGTTCTGGTGTCCCACAAGGCAACAGAAGAGAACTGATTCCCGTGAGTTATCCTCTGACCCCCCGATTGTGTAGCACACATGTTCCTGCACTTACATACACATATAAAAATAACCAAATTAACATTTTAAAAGGGATTCCATCACAAGTGACATTTACTGTAAAGGTTCCCCATACCAAAACAATATTCTCTTCATAGGGAGCTGTTTCAAATGAGATTGTTTTTAAAACCTAACAAAGAGCCCCACTTAAGACCTAAGCATATAGAACCTTTGGGTCTGTCTCCCTTCCCAGCAGCAAATCTGCAATTTCCTGGAAATCTCACAAGGACTCCCTGTACAACCCTGTGACCCCTAGCTTTACTTTATCAGATTGCAATCCTATCCTATACTAGGTACCCGAGGAACCGCAGCATGATCTCATTCACCAGAAAGGGGAGGAGGGCATTTAATAACCCTTTCAGAGGTAACTTGAAAGTTACCAAAATTACATGTATGGTGATTGTTAAGTGAGAAGCCCTCACTCATGGTTGAGAGTATTAATCTTTCTCCTGAATGGCTCTCTTAGTAACCTCCAGGCTTACATTAGTGTTAAAAAGCATCTCCTAAATAAACTCCAACTCTGTTGCATGCTGGCTCGTCCTGGCCTCATTCTTTTCTGAGGCAAAGTCAAGAATCCTGGAGGGGGAGGGGCATGCCTTGAATCCCAGCACTAAGGAGGCAGAGGCAGCAGGATCTCTGTGTGAGGCCAGCCTGGTCTACAGAGTGAGTTCCAGGTCAGCCAGGGCTGTAACACAGAGAAATCTTGTGCTGAAGGAAGGAAGGAAGAAAGGAAGGAAGGAAGGAAGGAAGGAAGGAAGGAAGGAAGGAAGGCAGGTAGGCAAAGGAAAAGAAAGGAAAGGAAAAAATCAGTACAGGTCTCTGAAAAGAACTCAGCAGGGTCCTAGAGAAATGTCTCATCAAGTTGGAGTTTGTGCAACCAAATCTTGCAACCTGAGGACCATCTCCAGTACCCACATGGAGGAAGGAGAGAATCAAATATACATATTGTCCTGTGACCTCTAACACGGGCTATGCAACACACATGCACACACATAGTAAATAAGCAAAACAGGATTTAAGAACTCCTTGGGCTGCTGTGGGCCGCAGTAGAGGGCCCTATCTCTGGCCTAAACCCCAACAGCATTGGCATACCTTTCCCATGAGCTTCTGGGGCTTGTTCCACTCCCATCCCCAGCACTAGTGACCCTAAGCAGGGCCACAACCTCAGAAAGAGATGAGCCTGAACCCAGCTCTGCCTGACCCCAGGATGGTGTGGCAGGTTGATAGGATGACATCAGGTCAAGAGAAAACCACTCCAGGGTTCCTAAGAGCTGAGTGACTTGGGATTGATCAGAGATAGAGTAGGAACCTGTTGCTGACTGCCTCAAACTCTGCCATAGTTAACAGACTGACAGCCTCTCCCTGAGATATAACTAGAGTATGCTGAGGTTTCTGAGAGGAAAGAGGGAGGCAATCCAGCTGTGGAATGGAGGCTCATGGGAAGGAGCAGGAATGGGCATAGCCAACTCCACAAACCCTATTATCTATAGGGTAAATCTGCTGCATGAGGCAGCTACATCTGTTCCTAGGAGTATATGAGCAGGGCCTAGACAAGATAGGAATGGTGCCTACATCCCTTTCTATTCCACAGTAGAGCTAGAGCCCCCACCCCTCCAGAAGTCCTAAGCTTCAGAGACGCAGCCTTTGGATTTCAGAGGCTGGACCTGAAGAGCCTAGAACACCCACGTCCTGATGTGGTGCACTGGGTTGGGGAAGAGGGGATGCAGGGGGCATGGTAACAACAGGGAATCATAGTGGTAGCCAGAGAGACCCTTAGAAATAGCATGGGAGTCCACCGCTTTGTTTCATGTTTTAGAAGAAATGAAAAGCTCAAGGAATGGAGGGGTGGCAATTAGTGTCAGAGTCAAGGGTGACAGAGTCAGGGCCCTGGGGCTCCATGGCTATGATTAGGGAGCCTCATCTGAAAGAACCTTTAGTTCTATCAGCAGATAAAGGCCAAGCAAACTATGAGTGTCAAGGAATGCCACTCGGCCATGTACGGGATGGTGCTACCAAGACACCTGAGAAAATGCACCAATGTCAAAGCAGCCATCATAAGTGAAGACATCAGACAAAAAAGAGCAGAGGGCCTGGGGACGTGGCTCGGTGGATTAAATACTTAAGTCCTGCATTCAGTTATCAACATCAAATAATAACAACAGAGGCTTTAAGAGGGCGTACTCTGGGGCCAGAGAGGTGAGTTATCAGGCCAACATACCTGACGCCAAGCCTGATGACATGAGCCCCAGGACACACATAGCAGAAGATCTCTATATTCAGCTGTGGTACATGCACCACCAACCTACATACACACATACAGAGTAATTGTTTTTCTAAAGGGTATATACTATATGATTCTATTTATATAATGTTTTAGAAAACAAACAAAACCTAACAGGACAGAGAGCAGATCAGTGGCTGTACATAGTCTCCAGAACAGAGAAAAAGAGTTGATTTCCTATAGAAGTGTGCTGAGGCTGGGGAGGGGAGGGCATTAGCCCTTTCCACCAACTTCTTAAAGCTCAGAAGACCCAAGTCTCTCTCCATAGATGCCATCTCCCTCGGAGTGAGCCCCTGCTTTGAGTGGTAGACATGTGAAGATGTTCCCAGGACACTGGGAATAGATTTCTGCCTGGGCTACCCTGCTGACAGGCTATTTGTACCACACGTATCAAAAATTAGCATCTAGGTGCTGCAGTATAAGGCCCTGGATTTGATCCCCAGCACTAGGCAGGTAGATGGTAGATAGATAAATAGATAGGTAAATAGATAAAATAAATAAATAGATGATAAATAATGGATGGATGAAAGGATGGATAGATAGATAACAAATAGATGATAAATAGATGATAGATGGATAGATGGATGAATGGATAGACAGATAGGATGGATGTATAAATGAATGGATAGATAGATGGGAAATAGGTGGGTAGATAGATAATAAATAGGTAAATGGAAGATAAAATAGATATAGGTAGATGATATATTATAAATGGATAGATAGGTAGATTATATATGATACATCATGGAGGATAGATGGTAGATAGAAAACAGATGAATGGATGGATAGATAGGAAGATGGATAAATAGATAGGTAAATGATTAGATAATAGACAGGTGGGTAGTTATATAAAAATAAAGTGTTAACAGAGAGGTTAGGGTGACAATTCAATTAGTAAAGTGCTTGTTGTACAGGCATAAGGACTTAGGTTGTATCCCTGGAACCCACATTAGAAAAGCCAAGCATAGACGGGCTCTGTGGCGCAATGGATAGCGCATTGGACTTCTAGCGTGCTTGAGAGATTCAAAGGTTGCGGGTTCGAGTCCCGCCAGAGTCGGTGGTGTTTTGTCTGTGAAGTGTATGATGATTGCGGTCAGGAGTAAAGCTTAGAAAAGCCAAGCATATGTCACGAGCTTGTAACCACAGTGTTGTGGAGGGAGAGACAGGAGCCAGCATATGCTCCTCAGCAAAGACTGAGGCAGTGAGAGGTGCAGCCTCAAGTGGACAGCTTCTGAGGAATCACACACACACACACACACACACACACACACACACACACACACACACTTTTTCCATTCTCCCAATCAATCCTGATCTGAGGAAAGGCAGGCCTACCCAGAACCTGGCTCAGTGCTCTACAGTTGAACATTCACACATCTCTAAACCCACACAGCCAGCAGGGAAGTCAACTTGTGCCCCCTGTAGGGGGGAGGGCTCCACACCAGTCAGATAGTTGGGTGTGGCTGCCAAAAGCTCCACGGCTAAAACATGTACTGGGGGAGCTTGGTTTCTTGGTCAGCATCAAATGGGTCTAAGAAGCACGAAGAAATCCTCAGAGGAATTTACAGAGAGCTTGAAGAAGGGCCTTTTTTTTTCAATGCCTCCCTGGGTCTGCCATTACTGAAAGACAGGACAGGGACCATCTTGTTCCAACTGTCTATTGGGAATGGTCCTCTCCAAATGTCTCGTTTCTCCATCAGGAAGCAGAGCATAACAAGGAGCAAGAATGAGATCACAAATCCATATTCTATGCTCTGAACATCAGGAGGGAAGCCTGGCCAGGCTGGCCCTGAGAATCCTGTGGGTGCTATCAGAGAGATTCAGGCTTGGCATCATCCCATTTTCCTGCTCTCACAGCACTAGAGACTTCCTGAAGCCTGTGTCCTGTTGTAGTATGTTTTTCCCGGCCTGTTTGGGTCCGGAGATTTGTGACCTGGCACGCGTGTGGTGCCGGCGGTGTGGAGCCTGGTCTGTGCGCCCGCAGCTTTTGCCCCCCAAAAGAAATGAATCACACGCTTATATACTTTACACTGTTTGGCCCATATCTTAAGCACATTACTAGCTTGCTCTATCTTCTTAAATCA
>PVIH01023128.1:0-25543 GCA_004025045.1 Sigmodon hispidus
CTGTACCCCATTTTTTGATTGGGTTATTCAAGGTTTTGCGCTCTAGATTCTTGAGTTCTTTATATATCTTAGAGATCAATCCTCTATCACTTGTAGGGTTGGTGAAAATCTTTTCCCATTCTGTAGGCTGTCGTTTTGTCCTATTGACAGTGTCCTTGGCTTTGCAGAAGCTTCTTAGCTTCAGGAGATCCCACTTATTGATTGTTGATCTTAGTGTCTGTGCCATTGGTGTTATATTTAGGAAGTGGTCTCCTGTACCACAAATTGCCTTTCTTGAATGATGTATTGTGATAATGATGATGTAGAACATCTGAGAGTGACCAAACAAGGATAATATGAATTTCCTAACTATTTTCTCCTTTTATAAAGGTTGTCATTTAATTCTGTTAATATTTTCCTTTGGAAATGAGAGAGGTATTTTGTTTGTTTTTAGTGCACTTTAGTTTATCATTTTTCTGTTTTGCCTGTACTTTTTATGTTATTCTCAGGAAATCATTGCCAAATCCAATGTCATGAAGCTGTTTATGTCATGAATCAATACACTTTGATTAGGTACTATTATTATTTTTTCTACTACTATCATTATTATAAAAAACAAGAAAAAATCTCATTTATAGAGACATCCAGGTTTTCAAACATTGTTCTTAAAAGAACTGTTCATTGCACACTGAATAGTCTTAACTTACAACTTAAGAAACATCATTCTTCAAATTTTTGGATTGAAGTCCTGGATGATAATTTAAGAGTGCTAACTGATCTTCCAGAGCTCCTTTCTTTGATTCCTGTATTCTTTGATACAGGTGACACAATGTACTTTTTTGTCCTCCTCAGATGATGCATGTAAATGGTAGACATACATACATTCTGGCAATACATGCATTCTGCCAAAACACTAATACACACAAAATAAATAATTGTAGGCTCATTTTTTTTTATACTCTATCTAGATATGGGTAGTTTGGAAAGTCCAGAAAACTGTCTCTATCCAGAGTTCTCAAAGAAAGGAATGAAGAAACTTCTTTCCTTCTCAATTTCTCCAATAAATCCCCCCTTTCAGAAAGGAGAATCATCACAGAAATATTTGATCAACTCTTCCTCAAAATATCATCCCTCTCACAATAAAAAGAAAATTTTTGCATTTTTTTTCTGACTCAGACCTCCACTTTATAAATTATTATCATTTTGTCCCAAACCTTTTGAGAGGGTAAATATAGACATGCATTATTTTACCTTGACCTATAAATTTCACAATGACTTTTCAAAAACATTAAATATTTCACTTTGGCATTTCTTGTTGCAACTGCTATAAAAGTACCATGATTTTCCATTTCTTCCATTTATATTATGGTCAAAGTATGTTCAGTTTTAGGGAAATCTATGAGTGGGACAGTGAGATGACAGAGCCTCAGTATTGGTTAATTCTTGCAAGAACATGGGAAAAATTATGTCACTTCTATACATTGTTAGAATCTTTTTTTAAAAGAAAGAAAATGTTTATTTTAGAAATTCTGGCCAGTTGTGGTGCTACACACCTCTGTAGTATCAGCAATTAGGAGGTAGATACAGGAATAGCCAGATAGCCACAAGTACAGGGCACGCCTGGGCTATATACCAATAGATATATATATATACATACATGTATGTTAATTTTTAAAATTTATTTATTATGTATACAATATATAGAAGAAGGTAGCAGATGTCATCATAGATGGTTGTGAGCCACCATGTGATTGCTGGGAATTGAACTAGGGACCTCTGGAAGAACAGTCAGTGCTCTTAAATTGCCCTTTAAAGCTACATATATAGAGAGATGTGTATATGCATCAAATATTATGTTAAACTTGCTCAAGACTAAAACTAAATATTCAGTTATGTTTTGTCTTCAGTAGAGAATATCAAAGCATACATTTTAGAAATAAAAATACCCTTGAGAAAATAACAGATCATTTTTATGAGAAATATTCTAAACTGAAAAGATTTCAGAACATCAGTGAAGCCAGAACCAGTTATTGTCAATAAATGGAAAGGCAGCTGGAAGTCTGGGAAAGGGTACAAAACTAGGAATAATAGACAACAAAGAAAGAATTTGCCAACTCAATAGCATTGCCAAGTACTGGCCTTCCCAGTGGATGGTCAAAGAATCTATTGCTGAATGTTGAAAAGCATCAGTTGGACAAACCCACACAAGAGTCATTGCCATCTGTCTTTCTGGCATTTGATATTCTGTAGTTTACCCAGGTTTGCATGAAATATACAAATTTGGACCTTGCAAAATCCCACTCATTGAATTAAAAAAAAGCAAAAGCCAAAAGGTTTCTTTTTACTTCTTTAAATTAAAACTTTATCAAAGTACACACTTCATTCAAAATTTAGTCACTCTGATTTTTTGAGACATCAAAAAATTTTAAATGTGTGCTGTTATTTTTGAAGAATTCTCTTTTTATAGCACAAATATTGAAATGAGGAACAATGTGGTTCACTAGTTACAGACAAACATATTTAGCCAATTAAACAATGAGAATAAAGTAATGTAGGATTACATCCAATTCTAAATTTATAATAAAATATTATAAGACTTGTTTGTCATCAAGTGTCCAAATGAAGATTCTGATACAATTCAATATTATAGCTAGTTCCCAGCTTTATTACAAACATTGAGTCTATTATGACTAAACCTTTTAGAATCTCTCATTGTACTTAGTTTATATTATATCATGTGTTTCAGATTTTCAGTTTATTTTTCCCTTGTCTAAACTTCTTGTAACTATGCATGATATTATATAATAGCTAATTCATATACATTTCTACTGATTATTTATAATAAATTATTTTAATTTATTTTTTAAAAGTGTTTGCTTCTCAGTTTGTATCAATTTTTGGGAAATATTAACTGATAATTTGGAATTTTGAAAAAACATTATTCTAAAATTTTGAATTATTTTCTCCTTTCTTAGAAAAGAATGACATGTTATTTCATTCCCTGGATGGATAATAAAAATGATGTAAGAGGCCTGGGTTTTTAAAAGCCTATAATGATCTGTAGACATTTTGGGAGCACAATTATAAATTTTTCTACAGTAGCTGATATTTATCTAGTCTTTGCAATATGTTAACTACTATGTTAATTTAAATTTATTAGCCTAAAGAAAATTCCTGAATGATGCCTATGATATTCAAATATCTGCATTATACAGATATATGTATCAGTCCCTAAAGAGCTAAGGACTAATCCAATGCCACAAACTTAGGTCATAATGGAAGGAATGATGCAGTTTAATTTTGACTTCCAAATTCTCTTCATACTACCAGAGTGCTCCATGTGATTTTTTATGTCAACAGAACCTATAACAATTTTTACCAGTGGAAAATTACCAAACAGTATAGTAGAAGTTTATGGCCTGTCTGGCCTGTGTTCCAGAACTATAGACCTGCAGTTCCACAGAAACATACAGAAGCTTATATTAATTTTATGTTGATTGAAGTAGGGCCAAGGCATATAACTTGTTAACTCATAATTCTTTATTATTATAAATAAAGTCATATTTTTTATCCCTGTATATCCTTGTTCAAGCTCCCTTCCCCCACCCACCCCTTCCAGTCATTCTCTCTTCTCCACATCCCCTTATCTCCTCCCCAGCAAGGGCAGGAGGTCCGAAGGTCCCAATATGTCTTAGTTTAGCAACCACTCTTGGGAGATCCACATTACTCACCCAAACAACAAGACTAGGTCAGGTGTTTCTAACCAATATTTTTTATCTTGTTCAGCCATGAGAGTTGGTACCTTATCTCAGAGCAGCATTTCAACTTCTTTCCTCTGTGTCTGCTGGTGTCTCATTGTGGTGTCTCCCTGGTATCTCTCTGGCTTCTCTCTGGTATCTCTTCTCTGCTCTTCCTGTTCCCAGAGTTTTCTTAGTTTGGTAGCCCCACCCACACTTTCTGTCTGCCTTCAATCAATCATCATTTTTATTTAAAAAAAGTAGGCAGGACAATTATTTACACTGTAACATAATCCCCCATCAAAACAGTCACTGTAATTTAATGTCACTTTATTTTAGTGCTGTTTCATTTAATGTCCTATTTTGGCTGAATACAACTGGTTTGCTTTGTGTATTGTGAAAATGAGCTATAAGTAGACATAGCTCAAAGAAGACAGGAAAGTAAATCTTGATTATAGCTACAGGGACCATCATCAGTAGGTCTTGGTGTTAAACTGAATTTTAGTAGAAAAAGCAACCTGACAGATTTAGGCAGGGTGGATAAGAAACAATGTGCAGCAAACAACCAAGAGGCAACCAATGTACTTCTTCTTCCTATATTCTGTGTAATACTTGATGTTACCATTATCTCATATTGTACAAGTTAGAATCCTAGAAAGCATCTGATTCGTACTACTTTGTGTTATCCTTTCCAGTATAATTAAATAGTTACCTGCTCCAAATACAGTGTCTAGATTTTTAATTTACATTTTCTTTAAACCCTGTGGTCACTACTCTAGTTTAGTTTCATCTGGAACACTTTTAAAAGTAATCTCCCTATCTTCAGCTCCTGTACCCAATTATGTCCCTTTCCCACTGAGTTCCAATAAAAGTTTTAATCATATTATAATGTTTACCTCTTTTAAACTTTATTTATTTTTGAGATTATAGTGCATTTATAACATTTGTCCTTTCTCTTCCCTCCCTCCAAACCCTTTATTTTATGATTTCTTCCTCTATATCAAATTTATAGGTTCTTTTTTAAATAATTTGTGTTGAACACATAGTGTGGTGTGTGTGTGTGTGTGTGTGTGTGTGTGTGTGTGTGTGCTCAATCTGTAAAATGTTAATCTTATGTATGTTTTCAGGGCTAACTATTAAGTACTGGATACCTAAATGCTGTGCTTTTCCATTGCTAAGAATATTTCCCTTAGTCCCAGAGTTCTTTAGTTGTCTGAAATTTTTCTGTAGGTTTGAGGCCTCTGGACTTTCCCATGTCCACTTTGGCCTATCTATTTTTGTTCAGCTCATGTTTGTGCCATCATGTTGTTGAGACTTTCTGAATGTTACTTTTGGTGTACTGTTAAATACTACTTTACCATTCATTATAAAATTAAACCTAGTAAACTACTCCAAGTATATGATTATGTATTATAAGCTAATATAACAATTCATATAATTCTGTAAGTTCTGAGATTTTCTTGTTATTGGGGTTGAGTTGGCTTTGTTTTGTAAAAATTGTTAGCACCTGTGAATGAGAGGTAGGTAGAAAATATTTGTTGTTTCTTTCATGTATAAGCTATAAGATACTACAAAATGCATTCTCAAGTTAACAAGAACAAGGCAACAAATCCATATGACCATATCTATAAACTTAGGAGATACTGATTACTATTTTCTGTGTATAGTTTGACCAACTTTGGGATGATTACTCTAGTTAAGTGCTCAATTTATGTCCCTATAATGTATAACATGCTTTTTAATGCTATGAATGCAATCCACGAGCATGCATATGATAGGCATGCATTGCACTTAAGAATTACACACACAGCTTTCAAACTAACTGCTTTATGGGCAGTAATGAAACTTCAAACAATCATATCATTACATTATTCAAGAAAAAAAACCCAAATGCTTTCATGTATATTTTTAAAGACAAAACTACCTAACACTAGAAACAGTTAGATATTTTTAATTTATTTATTAACTAATCCACTAATGTTTATTTAGTACTTTTACTTGCTGGTGAATGTCCTGGATCCTATAACTACAGCAGCTACCAGGGCAAATATGTACTAATAGTATTTACTTATTTTCTGTAGGATATTCTATAAACCCAGAGTCCAGTTTTTGCTGAATAACATCTCTTGGTTATGGATTCTACTATTAAAAAATCCACACTTCATTTCCCAGAAGTTATCAAATGCCAGTAGCTCCTCAGTTTAGAGCAGAACCACATGATACCTTCTCCCTCAATACTTGACGTTGTCTTCCAAAAGTTATTGTTTTCTTAATGCCTATGTTATAGATGCTAATTTGAGTTCAGAGCATGAAGAAATATAAGAAAACTGTCTAATTGTTGGGGTCTTTGTTGTTCTGTTATATCTCCAGCATATTTTAATCAAAAGGAACAGTGGAATTGCAGTGTCAAAAAAAACTCTAAGTGGTTCCTTTTTCGTTTTTTGTGGTAGGGATGAAATTAAGGGGCACACACATGCTAGGTAAGCACAGTGGTGCCATCAAACTATACCTCAGCTTTCAAATTGTCTTAAACTAATTTAGGTGCAGTAAAGAAACAATTATATCCTAGAATTTTACAAGAAAATCATCATGGGTATTACTTGAAGGCAATATTATTTTGTACTATAAGTCTTTAATTAAAATATGAAGATAAGTTTTAGAGAATAATTTTGGTATAAAAACATTATATCCATTATGAATACTTTGTAAAGATAGAAATGGATTAAATATGTATATGACTCTCAGATTATACTAATAAGCTAAAAAAGTGCTTGCATACTATACACAAATAGCATTAAATATCTTGGTGAAACTATAACCAAAGAAGTAACAGACCTATTTGACAAAAACTTTAAATCTCTGAAGAAATAAATGGAAGAGGATATTAGAAAATGGAAAGATCTCCCATGTTCCTGGATAGGTAGAATCAACAGAGTGAAAATGGCAGTTCTACAAAAAGCAATCTACACATTCAACACACTTCCCATCAAAATCCCAACACAATTTTTGATATACATTGAAGAAACAATACTCAATTTCATTTGGAATAACAGGAAAGCAAGGATTTCCAAAACAATTTTACTCAACAAAAGAACCTCAGGAGGTATCACCATCCCTGACTTCAAGTTATACTATAGAGCTACAGTAATAAAAACAGCCTGGTACTGGCATAAAAACAGACTGTGGATAAATGGAATTGAACTGAAGATCCCGACATTAACCCAAAAATCTATGAATACCTGATCTTCGACAAAGAGTCCCAAAATATTTAATGGAAAAAAAGATAGTATGTTCAAAAAATGGTATTGGCATAGCTGGATCGTAGTGTGTAGAAGACTGCAAATAGATTCAAGCCTATCATCCTACACAAAACTCAAATCCAAGTGGACCAAAGGCCTCAGCATAAACCCAGCTACACTAAACCTGATAGAAAAGAAATTGCAAAGTACCCTCCAACGAACTGGCACAGGTGACTACTTCCTAAATATAACACCAGTAGCACAGACACTAAGAACAACAATCAATAAGTGGTATCTCCTGAAACTGAAAAGGTTCTGTAAAGCCAAAGTTACAGACTGTAAGATAAAATGACAGCCTACAGATTGAGAGAAGATTTTCACCAACCCTACAAATGACAGAGGACTGATCTCTAAAATATATAGAAAACTGAAGAAACTAGAGCCCAAAATCTTGAATAACTCAATCAAAAAATGGGGTTAAGAACTACAATGGGAATTCTCAGCAGAAGAATTATAAATGGCTGAAAGGCACTTGAAAAAGTGCTCAACATCTTTAACCATCAGAGAAATGCAAATCAAAACAACTTTGAGATATCACCTTACATCTGTCAGACTGGCCTAGATAAAAGACACAGATGACAGCCTATGCTGGAGAATTTGCAGAGCAAGGGAAATGCTCCTCTATTGTTGGTGGGAGTGTAAGCTTGTTCAGCCACTCTGGAATGCAGTATGGCAGTTTTTCAGAAAACTGGGAATCAATCTCCCCAAAGATCCAGCAATACCACTACTGGGCATATACCCTAAAGATACAAATTTGTACTACAAAGGCATTAGCTCAACTATGTTCATAGAGGCATGATTTGTAATAGCAAGAACCTGGAAACAGAGTAGATGGCCCTCAAATAAAGGATGGATTAACAAACTGTGGTACATCTGCACAATGGAGTACTACTTAGTAATAAAAAAAATGATATCCTAAAATTTGCAGGCAATTGGATGGATTTGGAGAATATTCTCCTGAGCAAGGTATCACAAACCCAGAAAGATAAGAAGGGGATGTTCTCACTAACTAGTGGACTTCAAACAAAAAGCAAAGCATACCCAACCTGTAAGCCACAACCACTGAACAGCTTAGGATCTGAAACACCTTGGACTGGCACTTTGGAACCCATAACCTCCAGAGGCACACCTGATCCAGTCTTGATGTTGGGGTGAGGAAAGCAGATATGCCTGGAGTGGATGCTGAACTAAGCCACCTTGGGACATTGGTAACTCCTGCCCTTGCTGGGGTGGAGATAAAGTGATGGATAGAATAGAGGAGATAAAGTGATGGAGAGAATAGTGAGTGACTGAGAGAGGCAGGAGGGGGATACATGGATAAAAAATGAGTTCATTCATAATAAGACAAAACAAAGCAAAATAGTTTAATTTTACAACTCAAACAATTCTTGATAGAAAGATGCTGAGTATGCCTACAAAATAGATATTAGTTCCTCTCAGAACTAAGCATTCAAATATTGTATAATTTATGCAACACCCAGTTTTTTAAATGTCATTTAATAGCACTAATTTTTAATGTTCAAGCAGAGAACCAATCAGAAAAATAAGCTAACATTTTGCAGATTTTATTTGACTTTCCCTTGATTTCCTATTTAGGTATCAGTTGCCTGTTCTGGACAGGTGCCCTTTGTTGCCATGCTAGTCAATGATAGTTTTAGCCAAAATTAGCCTTAAGTCTTTCAAAGCCAAGAACTGCATGTCTTTCAGAAAGTTGTGGTTCACTGAAGATCATCATTGAATTTAACAGTACATAAATTGAAAAATGTCCCTTAAGAACTAAATGTTAGAGAAACCTTAAAGTAAATAGCTCCAGGGTGAATTGGATCTTTATGAGAGTGTGATAAAAATCACATTGTTGAAAAATGTCTGTCATGTCCCCTTTAAAACAGATGGTATTGTGGGAAAAGGAGAAATTATTTTTGGAGAACTCAAGCCAGAAGTAAAACTGAACTTTAATACTTCCTATTACTATATTATAATTGCCATTCATTCATTACAGTGTTTCTTTTCTTTGAATATGTATCATGCAGTATAAGCCAGTATCTCAATTATTTTCAATGGTCTGGGGCAAGATATTTGCACTGCAGTTGTATATTTTACTGTAATAGTTCATATTGTAAATTATTAAAAATGTCAGTTTAAAATATCTCCCTGAATGGAAATTTTTAGATACCCACATCAAAGAAAAGAAAACTGCTATGAAACTTATCACTCTGGAGACAAGGAAAGTTTCCAACAAACAACAAAAATAAATAGCTAAATTTAAAGTATCAAAAATTAGATACGCTTCTGAGGTTTTCCACAGCAACGCCAGAAGTTAAAAGACACTGTATGAGATTCTGAGTTAATTGCCTAAGTTCAACAATTCTATATGCATTGAAGGCCCTGAAGAGACCAATATCTTATCTTTTTGTCCATGAAGATGCTGGAGAACAGTCACCTAAACTCAGTCATTGAATCTCTGATCTCGAAATCTCTAAGATATCAGCTTTTCATATCTACAAGTTTAGCCAGTTTGTGATAAGTTTTTACAGCAACCCAATAAACTCAAACAAATGATGTTCTTCATCTCAATTATCATTTTAGAAAGAACCTGAACTCACTCAATCAAAGTTAGAGTTATCAATGTCCTTCAACCAAGAACTTATCAAGATAATTATCTAAACCTGAAGGTTGCTTCAAGTGAAAAGTATTGAAAGGAAGCTACTATTAATAGTTAAAGTGGGACAGCAGGAATAATTTAGAGCTGTCCTAGGCAAACTAGGACATATGGTGAGTCTAACTATTGTGAAAATACAACTCTCCACCTGGTGTTCGTTTATTTTTAATTAAAATCAAACAACTTGAGAAAATACACAGTTTGTGGATCTTGGAAGACTCATCCTGAAACATAAAAATATCACAATGCCTTTTTAGTGAAATAGTTGCTTTATTTTCATGTGTTTAGGCATCCATAGCTTACTTTGTGAAAATGAGTGACAAAAATAATTCTAGTCCATGAAAAATATTTTGAAAAGCACACTCTAGGAATAACATTTTGTTGTTTGTTCTGAGTATATCATAAATTACTAGTTAGCTGGCACGAATATTAAGAAAGCTTCCCCACAAGCCTGTAAATAAATAAACTCAATCCTCATTTTAGAACTATAAAAACTTGATTTCATTAATTAATATATAATGCCCATTAATCCTTAATCCTTTTCTTAGTCTAATATACCAATTCTATGTAAAGTGTCTCCTATCTCTAATACATAATCACAGTCTTCATTTGGCATGTTATTTTTAAATATGCATGTATGTACAATTGGATTATAACCTGTGGAGCAAATGAAAATATACTTAATTCAACAGTCTTGTAAAACTGCTCAATCTTCACCATAGAGGCCATTTCTTTTTTCTTTTGGCAGCAGCATGGTGAATATGTTTGTATTTAAGCTGCAATTCCTTGACAAGCCATCAACACATTTCTGTTGTTCCTGTCATTCAAACTTCTCCTCTTCAAGCATGATATGAGCAGGAAATAAGCTGTTATTCTACTGTTCACATTTCCATTGATAAACTCACTTGTGACTATTTTGATATGCTCTATGTTTTGAATAAAGAAAATTTTTCATCACTTCAAAAGTTTTCTGTAATATTTACTATTTGTTAGTAATTTATCCAAATGAGCAATTTTGATTATTAAATAAAACCAAATACATGTAATAAAACCAAATACATGTAGTTTCAATAATTAAAAAAGTCTCTAAATTGAAGTTTACATTCACTATACTAGAAAAATTCTTCAAGAGAAAATTTTGTTTAAATTTAAACCTATTATTCTTCTATTTCTCATGTCTTTAAACAGTTCTGTTTGTATATATACTCACAATATATGTATATATATATTGATTTTTACTTTTAACTATTTTAATAAATTTAGTTGAAAGAAATATACATCAGTGTTAATTTGCTCTTTGAATCTTACCCTTTGAGAAGAGTGGATTTTAAATAATGTCACCCTTATAAACCTCTGGAACTGATTTGTCTAATGCTTCAACAATTAGAGCAATGTCAAACATTTCTTTACATTCCTGAGTATGTGTAGGAAATTTTTCTCCTAAGAAATTGTTTTTTTAGTTTGAGAGGAGAGAAAATAAGGAGTTTGATTCTATGATGTTTTATTCCCCTGCATTCAAGCATATAGCCTACCATATTAATCTAGATCACTAGGTCATCAGCATCTTTATTTTTTTTCTTGAGCGACATTTTTTTCTTGAATAAAGAAGGGAAAACATGTACATCATTGAGCAAAGGCAGCTTTTCTGGTGAAAGCTGCTACCCTTTGTGCTAAATAACCTGATGAACCAAGAGTATACAGACTACACAGACTAGGTAAGTTACTTCAACAGCAAAGGAAAAGGAGGAAAATGCAGATTTTTAAGATAAAATTCAGTCAAGTAACAAATTTAGTTGCTCAAAATTTCTAGCCCTTTTCCATCTAAATTCAGTATAATTCTACATATATGCATTCGGTATGGGTCATCAGCATCTTAAGGGTTTGCAAACCTGAACTGAAACTATATGTAGAAATAGACTTAAAATGAAGTGAGTTAGCTTCAAAATTCAAAGTTACATTAATATTGTATTTTGACATTTTTAGTTTGTTATATATTTTGTGTACATATACTCCTTTTTCATGAAAGTTTTGGTAATGGAACATTTCTCGAACTAATTCTAGTTCTTGACTTCTAATTATAGGTAAGCATATTATCATCTTCATCAGGATTTAATTTTGTGAGCAAATTGTCAGTTTCTGTAAATGGTCTCACAAAAGACTATGCTAGTAATAGTATATAGGACTACTGAACAATATGGTGAGGGACAAATATCTCAGTTTTAGTTTTGAACATTTTCTCTGTCTTCTAATGACTGAAGTGTGTTAATTGATAATTAGTGTCCATTCTACATTGATTCTTCAGCAAAATTCTGAGATTATACAGAAAAAAAATGTTTTCAAATTATTTGGATAATTGAATGCGATAAAGAAAATAATCAACCTGAAATTTTGTCTAAATACTGATAGCCTTGTCATGCTAATAAAACATTAGTCACCAAAGAAATAGAAAATGATTCTAGTTTGTAAGGTACTCTTTATACAAAAAAAGGCATTCCAAGAAAGGGTCTTTCTTGTCTGAACGTCAGCTGCTCTGGTCCAGTGAGGAAGTCTATCAGGTGTGTCTGCTCTGTGGTTGCAGTACACAAGCAGGTGGCAGGCAACACCTGTAGGACTCTTCAAAGTAACCACTGCAAGCAATCAAGCAGCTGTTCTCCTAATAACACTGTTTTGTTTTCTGTAATGGTTTCTAAGCTGGGGAAAATTTGGAAATTGGAAAATGGATTGTTTTTACAGATCACAAACATTAGCAAGATCTCCTAGAAATGATCTGCTGCATCAAATTGGCTTTACTCCAAGACCTTTTCTAGTACATACCTCATTCAGTGATGAGCAGTATGACCAATAAAGTACTGGATTGTCATCTTCAACTGTGCAGAAATCAGGGTGAGTTCACTCTGCACTGTCTCCTAACCATAAAACTTTTTACTCTCGAAAATATCATAAAATTTGAAAATATGCTAACATTGAAATAGTGAGTCTTTCTTTATGTGAATTTCAAAATCTGAATAGGTTCATCAAACTGAAGTTTGACTGTACCCCAAATATCATAGGTTTTAGACTGTTTCAATATATTCCAAATGATAATTTGAATTTAATATCTTAAATTAATAAAACAATAATAAATTTCCTGAGAGATGATCATTCTTCCAAACTGAGCACGCTATATTAAAAATGTAGTGAAATTTAGTGAAAAGTAATGCAACAATTGAAAAATGTCAATAGTCCTTTGAAAGCCATTATAATTTGGTGTGTGGGTGCAGTTCAGCTAAAATAGACCTTAAATAATTTCACTTCTTGTTTATATTCTTGTAATTGCACTATTTGTCAGTGGCTTATAGAAGGAAATTATATTTTTAATGAAAATTGTTTATGTAAGTAAAGGTTTAGAAGTGAGATATCTTTTCAACCAAGGTACCTTTTAAAATATCCTAAATTTTAAATGCTCTACACATTAATTTACCAAATATAGATGCTAAATACCTAGTACCATTCAACAGTAATATAGCACACTAAATGCTAGAGTCTCATAAGTTTCAGTTAACTAAGATAAGAGGGGTGGGGTAGTACAACGGCTGGTCATTTAAATATTATTTTGTCATCCAGGTTCTATTAAATGACATTAATGTATCTTTTTTAAGAACATCAAGCAAGAATACAATAATGTTGTAAAGTACAAATCTACAGTAATATTAGAATTCAAAAATGGGATTATCACAAGTAGTTCTTAAAAGTGGAGGATCATGAGGATGAAAGAATAAAGTGAGGAAAAGGAAGGCAGGAAATGAAGGAAGAATTGTATGAAAATCCCATGTGGAAACTGATGAATATTCACTAAAAATATATCTCAGTATTATACTTTGCAATATTTTCTACTGACTGTTAAATTAGAAAGAATGTCCAAAAAAAGGTGCATGTGGGCCACTAACATATACTAGTGTTAGCTTACATAATGCTTTCTGCCCCAAGTCAACTCAAGCAAATTACAATTTGACTATTTTTTAAGCATATACCTTGATGCTATGTCTTTGTAATCAAGATACTATGAAAAGAAAAAAATATAGTATGATCTAAAATACTCTACACACCAAAAGTAACATTTATGGAAATAACCAGATTTCTTTGAGTTAATCTTGTATCTTGCTACATTGCTGAAGGTATTTATCAGCTGTAGAAGTTCCCTGATAGAATTTTGTGGATCACTTATATATACAATCATGTCACTTCCAAATAGAGATAGTTTCATTTCTTCTTTTCTAATTTGAATCCTCTTGATCTCCATTCGTTCTCTTAATGCTTTAGCTAAATCTTCAAGAACTATGTTGAATAGATACATATTTTTTATTACCCCATGGAACCTTCTCTAAAATTGAGCATATAGTAGGTTATAAAGCAAATATCAACAGGTACAAAAAAGTGGGTATAGCTCAAAGAAATCAATATCTCTCCTATACACTAAAGAAAAAAAGGGCTGAAAAAGAAATAAGGGAAACATCACCTTTTATAATAGGTTCAAATAGCATTAAATAAATTGGTGTAACTATAACCAAAGAAGTACCAGATCTATTTCACAAAAACTTTCAATCAATAAAGAAAGAAATTGAAGACGATATCAGAAAATGGAAAGATTGTCTATGTTCCTGGATAGGTAGGATCAACAAAGTGAAAATGGAAATCTTACCAAAAGCAATATAATGATTAAATGCAATTCCCATCAAAATCCCAACACAATTATTTACAGATATTGAGAGAACAATACTCAATTTCATTTGGAATAACAGGAAAGCCAAGATTGTTAAAACAACAAAGAACTTCAGGAGACATCACCATCCCCAACTTCAAGTTATACTATAGTGCTAGAGTATTAAAAACAACCTGGTACTGGCATAAAAACAGATTTGTGAATCAATGGAATCTAACTGAAGATTTTGACATAAAATCAAAAACCTATGAACACCTGATCTTTGAAAAAGAAGCCAAAAATTTGGAAGAAAGATGGTATCTTCAACAAATGATATTGGCATAGCTGGATGGAAGTGTGCAGAAAAATGCAAATAATTCCAATCCTATTACCTTGCACAAAACTCAAATCTAAGTCGATCAAAGACCTCAACATAAACCCAGCTACTCTGAACTAATCCTATTATCTTGCACAAAACTGAAGTCTAAGTCTATCAAAGACCTCAACATAAACCCAACTACACTGAACTTGATAGAAAAGAAAGTGAGAAATACCTTCCAATGCATTGGCACAGGTGACCACTTCCTAAATATAACACCAGTAGCACAGACACTAAGAACAACAATCAATAAGTGGGACCTCCTGAAACTGAAAAGCTTCTGTAAGGCCAAGGACACAGCCAATGAGACAAAATAATAGCCTAGAGAATGGGAAAAGATTTTCACCAACCCTACAAGCAATAGAGGATTTATCTCTAAAATATATAGAGAACTCAACAAACTAGAGACCAAAAACCTTAATAACCCAATTTAAAAATGGAGTTCAGAACTCAAAAGGGAATTCTCAGGAGAAAAATTTAAAATGGCTGAAAGGCACATGAAAAAGTGCTCAATATCTTTAGCCATCAGAGAAATGCAAATCAAAACAAACTTGAGATATCACCTTACACCTCTCAGAATGGCTAAGATTAAAAACACAGATGACAGCCTATGCTTGAGAGGATGTAGAGTGAGAGGAACACTTCTCCATTGTTGGTGGGAGTGTAAACTGGTTCAGCCACTCTGGAATGCAGTATGGCAATCTCTCAGAAAACTGGGATTCAATCTCCCCAGGATCCAGAAATACCACTTTTGAGCATAAAGCCTAAAAATGCACATTCACACCCCAAAATCATTAGCATATGTTCATAACAGTATTATTTGTAATAGCACAAACATGGAAACAACCTAGATGCCCCTCAACTGAAGAATGGATTAACAATCTGTGATACATCTACACAATGGAGTGCTACTCAGCAATAAGAAAAAAAATGATATTCTAAAACTTGCAGGCAAATAGATGGATTTAGAGAATATCTTCCTGAGTTAGATATCACAAACCCAGGAAGAAAAGCAGGGGATGTACTCACTCATTCATGGACTTAAAAAATGTCATTTTTATGTAATAGCTCAAAGCTAGAATATAGCTAAATGACACAGTACCTCACTTACGCATTGATGGCCTCTGGCAGGGGTGTGGGTGAAGAAAAACTTGTTTTCTTTAAGGGTCTGGTCACAGGGAGTTTAATTATGCTCCAGTAAGTAAATGAGCGGCATGAATGGGCGTTTTTGTAAATGGGGAGGAGATCATAAGAATGGATATGAATCTGAGAGTACTGATAACTGAGTTTGATGGGGTGCATGATGTAAAATCACCAAATAATAAATAAAAAATAGAACAAAAGAAAAAAGAAGATAAAATGCTTTAACAGGTTTCAGGTTGATATAACAATTATAAGGCAAATAATCAAAGACATAAAACTATTTGTAAATTAACTCACAGAATAATTAAATTCCTGTATTTTGAAAACAAACTACATACAAAATAAAAAGGCATATGGCATTGTGGAAAAACAAAAAAAGAAAAATATTTAATTGGGGTTGCTTAAGTTTTCAGAAATTTAGTCCATTATTATCATGGTGCTACATGATGACATGCAGGTATACATGGTGCTGGGGGAGCTGAGAGTTCTACACCTTGATCAGCAGATGACAAGAACTAGTTCTGAGACACTGGGCTTTACTTGAGCATAAATGAGAACTCAAAGCCTGCCTGCACAGTGATAGTCTTCCTCCAACATGGCCATATCCACTCCAATAAAGCTATACCTCCAAATAGTGTCATTCCCTAGACATATGGGGACAATTTACATTCAAAGTACCATAGCTGTAATTATTGCAAAGTGAAACCAAAACAAAAAGCCTTATTGGTGACTGGTTTATTTTACATTTCCCTAAAAAAAAAGAGAATGCTAACCACTTTAATACTTTAAGAGTATTATAGGAGAAATGCCTGAATCACTGATTCTATAGTTCACTCTTGTACAGCATCATTAACAACCTTTATTTATCAGTAAATGAACACTCAAAGCATTGTAGACCCTGAAAAAACTTACTTATACTTGATTTTTATAGAAATATGTATTTATTTTATTGATTCTCAGAAGCTGTACATATTTATGGTGACATTCTAACATATGTGAATGTTGTAGGAAAATAAATTAGAGCAATTTATACTTCCTGCACTTTGTACCTCTAAGATATGGCCTATTCCAATACCCACAAAAATCTAAAAACTCTTCTACCAACAGATCTGGGAACAAGACATATATGTTTTATGAGAATTTTTGACTCTATGAACTTCTAACAGATTTATAGCCCTAACTTTTATTAACTCAGGGCTATGAAATGCCAACAATTGTTTATTATTTCAGAAATTACATCTTATTACACTTTTTGAAAATAAACTAGCACTATTTCTTTTGAAAATGATCTGAATCGATTATGATCTGAACCTCTATCTATACTGGCTCCCAATATTCTTTTTATTTTCCATTTATATTAGCTTTTCTTCAATCACTGACTGTTGATATGTCACAAGTCATTGTGTCTTGAAACTGTTTTATTTTGCAAACTAAGAATGTAGTTATCAATGTTAAGATGTTCTTTACATTTCATGTGTTTTGTTTTATATCATTTCAAAATAGTTCGTAAATCAGATTCCCTCCCACATATACAAAGTAAAAATGGAGTTTAATAAAAATGACTTTTTAGTGAAGTTTTCTAAAATGTATAGCCTGTGGAATCATGTTATAACTATTATCTCTTTTTATGGTGTTTTATTTAAAAATTAGTTATTTCCCAACAGACAATCATTTTTGTGCAATTTCAAATGTCAAAATACAGTAATTCCCGCAGAAGCAAAATCATGTTTATAAAAATGGAGAACTTGAATGCTTATTGAAATATTATAATTCTTTCTTTCCTCCCTCATTTCCTTTTTTTTTCCTTCTGATGAGTATGGAATTATATTGATGTATTCAAATACCTGTACTGGTCATTTAATTTATTATTCATTATTTCATTTTCTTCTAAAATTTGCTTCTGGCTTTCTTTTTTTTTTCCTTTTTTATTATTTGGTGATTTTACATCATACACCTCATTAAACACCATCATCAGTTCTTTTAGTTTCATACCTACACTTATGATCTCCTCATTTACAAACAAAAACTCATTCAAGCTGTTTAATTATGTACTGGGGCATAATTAAACATCTCGTGGCCAACCTCTTAAACAAAATGAGACCTTCTTCAACTACACCCCTGCCAGAGGCCATCAATGCAGAAGTTATGCACTGTGACATTTAACTATGTTCTAGCCTTGAGCTCTTGTATACAATGACATCTTTTTTTTTTTTAAAAAAAAAAAAAAAAAAGTCTACTAATGAGTGAGTACATTCCCTGCTCCTCTTTCTGGGTTTGTGATACCTCGCTCAGGAGGATATTCTCCAAATCCATCCATTTGCCTGTAAATTATGGGATATCATTTTTTCTTACTGCTGAGTAGTACTCCACTGTGTAGATGTACCACAGTTTGTTAATCCATTCTTCAGTTGAGGGGCATCTATGTGGCTTCCAGGTTCTTGCTATTACAATTAATGTTGCTATGTACATAGTTGAGCTAATGCCTTTGGAGTGCGAATGTGCATCTTTAGGGTATACACCTAGAAGTAGTATTGCTGGGTCCTTGGGGAGATTGATTTTCAGTTTTCTGAGAGATTGTCATGCTGCATTCCAGAGTGGCTGAACCAGTTTACACTTCCACCAACAATGGAGGAGTGTTCTGCTTGCTCTGAAACCTCTCCAGCAAACGCTGTCATCTGTATTTATGATTTTAGCCATTCTGACAGGTTGTTAGGTGGTATCTCAAAATTATAATTCTCTAATGGCTAATATCCTCCTGAGCAAGGTCTCACAAAGCCAGAAGGATAAGCAAGGGATGTACTCACTCATTAGTGGACTTTAAGCAAAAACATTCTTATTTCATTGAAAGATGATGGATGAATATAGTGATTTGAATCACACACACACACACACACACACACACACACACACACACACACACAATCAACTTCTGGTTTGACTGTATAAGTGTTGCTTAGCAGATATTTGTGGTGGCCATAGTGCATCCATGGGCATTAGCTGTGACCTACTGTGCTTTCTTCATCTGTACCTGAGCCTAACCTAGCTTAAGGAGCTTCAGATATTATTTTTTATGTTTTATGTATTTTAGAGAAAAGGGAAGTTTTATTACTGTATGGCTTTTTAGCTATCCTTATTGTTTTGCTTTTTTATATAAACTGTGATATTGATTTTCAAAAAACAATAAAAAATTTGAGTATAGTTCTCCCTATGGGCTACAGTAATCATGTTTTTTACTTTGTAAGTACAGCATAATTTGAGCTTAAAATTTCAAAAGGAGAATATAAAGATTTCACTACTAAGTAAAATATTTCTGTGTATATAGGAAGGAATAGAAAAATAAAAATGATATAATTTTATAATAGTAATTTGATTAATCTAAATAACATTCTTCACAAACAAATCTACATCCTAGAATGTGGCAATGTTTCTCAATTCAGCAAAAGAAACTTAAAATTTTCAAGTAAGGTAAATTTTACATAGGAGGATTGTCCTGGATTATCTCAGTAACCTCAATGTAAATATAAAATTGTTAAACATAGGAAGGGACAGGAGAGAAGCCAAAGTTGAGGATAAATGTAAGATAAGAGGAATAAATGGTAGAGAGGATGGGCAGAACTTGGGAAATGACTGGAAAGAGGAGTGAGAGAGGGGAACAGTGCTGAGTATGTTAAAAAAAAAAACTCCTTTTAAATAAAAAATATATTTTAAAAAAGAATTAAGAAGCATGTATAAAAATGTAGCCATAAGTAATATAATAAGGTGAGCCTTGAGAAGATGGAAGACAATAGAAAATAGACTTTTTTTTAACATACTTTCAGAAGAAATGCAGATCTTGATTTCAACCATCTAAAACATGTTTAGGATTGGCCGTTATTTTTATAAGAATTTATTTTGTTATAGAGATTGACTTGGAATTTGTTAGTGATTAATAAGAAACATTATGTTTAGTAAAAAAAATTCACACATTTACTGACATAAAAAAGTAGGAAAGTAAAAATTAAAATGACAACTGACTTTTGACAAAAGCACAAGGGCAAATAAGCTATGAAAAACAATTTTCAATGAGTATTATGCCTTACTTTGATATCACTATGCAAAGTAATGAATCCATATTTTACTGTACAACACAGAAAAACATTGAGTCCACATGGATCTATGTATTAGATTTAAAATACAAAATTACAACATGTGTAGAGCAGGTCTCAGAAATTGACAGTCTGTAAGTTTGAATACCTATTTTTGTAAATCAAGATTTATTGAAAAATAACTCTACCTATTAGGTTGCATGTAGTTCATGGGTAGATCCATATCATAGCAACGCTGAAAATTTACAGTTCCAAGACAACAAGAAAAAGAAGCATGTTCCAGTCTTTGCAAAATCTCAAAATGTTACTGTTAGAAAGCAGTAGCATAGGAGAATTCATTTTTTCATGCTGATAATTTCCCAGAACAATTTCTCATCTAAAGAATTATCATGTATAATCTTTCCATTTTATTTATTTTATATTAAAAATTAATCCTCCTGATATTTTATTTTTGCCTGTGCTTTTTGTGGATAAATGTTCTAAGATTTGTTAGCTTAGTGTTCATGTATTTGAGTGAAGAGAGGAGGCAGCTTTTAACAATTTCAGAAGTTGCTTTGACACGAACACACACACACACACACACACATTTACAGTTATGTGAAATTTAACTTAAACCCTTATTTGTATGGGCTTTGAAGACAGAGTCTTGTCAGATAGTCTAAATTGGCCATCAGATCGTGGTGAATTGATGAAATTTTAAGTTTGTTGTCAAGTATTCATATGTTATATCCACAAAGGACATGTTGTAAAAGCATACTGTAAAGGGCCTTATATAAAAATGAACTCACATTTCACTCAGTGTAGATAAAAGGTACAAGCTAAAGCTTCAAAATATCACAGAAGATGAATCCAGCATTTACAATTTTACTGAAACTGCACATGGAGATATCTCATTGAGATATGTTCAAGCCAGTAATTGGAGTTGTTGAAACATTTCAGCATTAAAAAGACATAGCCTGATAAGTACCATTTACTTTCTATCCTTTATTTGTTACAAGACTTATCTTAAAACAAATGGTAAATAACTGCTTCCTATAATGCCAGAAAACTCAGATACAAAATAAAACAGACTCATATTTGGATCATTTTTTTTCTCTAGGATGACTGCTTCCAAAGGCTTAAACTATTGATGACATTTATCCCCTTTACAATATTTGGCATAGGTTAATGTCAGTTCTGAGCCCAATTAAAAGTTTGACTTTTCCTCTAGGGCTCAAAGATATCATTGGCAGCAATCTCCACTTCACTGAGTTATGTTCATTTACTGACACGTTAGTATAAAGGAGAAAAGTATAAACAATAACCCTGCATTGCTAGAATTGAAATACCTTTCAGCTTCCTGTTAGAAACCATATTAAAATAGTTATATAACCTCTCCTTAACTTTTCTATATCTCCAAAACTAAGGTCATCAATATACCTTTCAGAGATGTTTTTGCACTTATAGTAATTCAACTGAGTGAAGTACTGTGGCATATCATGAGAACTTAACTATTATCCTTCTATGATTCCTTTAAAAAAGGATTCTTTTTTCTCGTTTTTTATTATTAATAAAGTTTCATTTTTTAAAAAAAACTTTATTTATTTATTTGCCTTGGTGTTTGCCTGGAACTGGAACTACAGACAGTTATTAGCTGCCATGTGGGTGCTGGGAATCGAACCCGGGTCCTCTGGAAGAGCAGACCGTGCTCTTAACCGCTGAGCCATCTCTCCAGCCCCTAAAGTTTCATTTTTTATCCAAGTATCCCCTTGTTCAAATGCCGTTCCCCTCCCGCCCCTACAAGTCACTCTTCTCCCCATCTCCCTTATCTCTTCCCTGGCAAGGACAGTAGGTCCCAAGGTCCCAAGGTGGCTTAGTTGAGCATCCACTCCAGGCAAATCCACTTTCCTCATTCCCACATCAAGACTGGCTCAAGTCTTCCTCTGGAGGGTATGGGCTCCAAAGTGCCAGTTTAAGGTGCTTCAGATCACAAGCTGTTCAGTGTTTGTTGTTTGCAACTTGGACATGTTTTTCTTTTTGTTTAAAGTCCACTAATGAGTGAGTACATCTCTTGCTTATCTTTCTGGAATTGTGAAACCTCGCTCATGAGGATATTCTCCATATTCATCCATTTGCCTGCAAATTATAGAATATCATTGTTTCTTACTGCTGAGTAGTACTCCATTGTGTGGATGTACCACAGCTTGTTAATCCATCCCTCAGTTGAGGGACAACTAGGTTTTTTCTGTGTTCTTTTTTCTTTTTCTATTTTTTTATTATGAATAAAGTCACATTTTCTCTCCATGTATATCCTTATTCAAGGTCTCTTCCCCCCACCCCCTCCAATCACTCTCATTCCTCCAAATCTCCCCATCTCCTGAAAGACAAATTTTTTAAAAAGAAAGTGAATAATAGGCTATGTAAATACTTTAGATACTTTTATAATACACTGTAATAAAGATGATTCAGTACGTGACTTTTGTGTTTATACTATCTTGCTGCAAAAATGTTTTCCACATTAAAAACAAGAAAAGACAGTACTTCTTGGTGGTGCTTGCCTTTAATTGCAGCACTCCGTAGACAGAGTCAGACAGATTCCCATGAGTTCAAGCCCAGCCTGATCTGAGTGAGTTTCATGACAGCTAGTGCTACATGAAGAAACCTATCCTCAAAATAAATAAATAAGTAGGTAAATAAAAAAACAAGGAAAGACATTTGCTCCTTTGAAGCATAGGAAGCCCTTGCTAAATATATCCCATTATTTACACTCTGTAGTAGGAAGGTATAATGTAAACATGTGTTTTGGAACAAATATCACCATTGCCAGATATAGGATAAATGGATCCTTATAAGAACTACATAAGAATGTGAATACTTATTTCCTCTAACTGCAGAAATTGGGTGAGTCTATTGTGATACCAAACCACATCAAACATTAGAATTGCAGGTAGATCCTTAAAGAACATGTTTGCACAAATTTCACATATGATTAGTGATAGTATTCAAACTGATACATTTTTAAATTTTGAGTGTATGAAAATTAGTTATGATAGTAAATACTAATTCACTTACAATACACAATTCAAAAATATGTCCTTATGTATAAAATAGAATATAATTTTGTAATTTGTAACAAAAATATTAATGATATAGTATGATTAAAAATTTAGATAAACATTTAGACATGCCCAATATACATCATCAACATTGAAAATTCATGGCTATGAGTAAAGATGCTTATTGTAAAAGCATGATCTTAGGTTGATCCACAAATCTCACATGAAGTACAAACACACACACCTACATAGTCCACTAGCACACATACACCTACATATATATATATATATATATATATACTACAATATTAAACCAACTTAAAATAAAATATTAAAAATGCATGACAGCCCCAGCTATAATTTACATAATTCTTAACAAATAGATTAATTGAAGCTTTTTTGTTTTACTGTCCTCAGAGGTCCAAGGGTTTTGTGAAAATTCAGTATATTCATTCTTCTACTCTGCCTTACTTCCTTTTCTCCTAACTTCCTCTGATTCATCCTGACCTTTACCTTCAATGCCAGACATGGTTGTGTCTTACACCAATTCACTTCATTTTCACAATCATAGTGCCTTGTTTTTTTTCCTCTCTATTTTGACAAGACATTTTAATTCTTTCCTGCAATGTCTTATTTACTTTGTACCATAGTACAGTCTGACATACTACATAATATCATGCTCTATCTTGTCTTGTGTGATTATATATTGTTTATCAAATAAAGCTTGTTTGAAGATCAGAGGGCAGAGCTAGCCATGGAGTTAGTGATTGAGGTCAGGCAGTGATGGAAAACATCTTCAATCTTAGCACTCAGGAGGCAGAAGTCCCTCTGGAGCTCTGTGAGTTCAAAGTCACAATGGACTACAGGAGATTGATCTAGTACAGAAGAAAAACAGTGGTATACATATTTAATCCCAACACTTGGGATCCTATGCTCTTGCACCCAGTACTTGGGAAGCACACACACCTTTTTTGCCTTAATTCGTTTAATAAACCTTATTTTTTAAGAAAAGAAGAACAACTATGGAGACAAGATGCACTCAGTTACCTTGGAAACTTGGTTGGCAACTTTTCTGCCCACTGTCAGGCGCTGGACGAAGGTTCAAACAGCAATGAAGGAGCAAAACACACACTAATCCAGCACTAGGGGTGTTGAAACAGGAAGTAATAAGGCTGGAAAGGAAATATAAGGTAGAAGGAGACATGATTTCAGTCCTTTCCTTTTGACCTGCATCTCCTTTTCCTTTCCTCATTCAGTCTGAGGATTTCTGTATAGAAGAGTCTCCTCTTTCAGCTGAGGAGTTGGTGAGGTGAGAAGTGGCTGTGGTGTGTTCATCTTTCTCTCTGAACTTTCAGCATTTTCCCCAATATCTAGCTCCAGGTTTTTATTATAATTCCAATTAGGATTTGTACAATAGTCTTGCTCATCTCTCTCTAGTTTTAAGCATATATATACCATGCTTTACTTTATCCTAATAATTTTGTATCGTGCCTTTACCAAAAAGTTATATTCAATAACCCTTTGTTTTTTAAACTCTCTTTACTCTGTCAGACATAAAATCATTCTTTTTTTTTCTGCTTTTAAAAATATTTATTTTTTGAGATTAATATAATCACATGTTTTTTTTAAAGTAAAGAACATATACAAAGTAGTTTTTCTTTTTTAAAAAAGGTAACTCTGTTTCTTTTCTTATCAGCCTGTAGACTTTATTCTTTCTTTTTTTTTGAAAAACAAAACAAAACAAAACAGAACCATCTCTTAAACCATAACAACACTTCAATAATAAAACTGCACTTTATAAGCTGGGAGATTTCAATATCAGTACACATGCATTGCTTTGCTCTTTTCCTGACTTGCTATTCTTGTTGTAAGGTATTGTATTTTCCATTTTAATTACTCACTGTACTGGATCCAAACCTCAGGCCAGTTCTTTTTTTTTTTTTTTTTTTGAAAATATGACTTCTTTATTCATAATAAAAAAAGAAAAAAAAAGTACATTAAATCCTCTTCAAAATAGTGCATTGCCTGCAAGTTCAGGGAAGCTAGTTTAGCTCAAGTCTTCAAATCTAAATTGTATTTCTTTCTTTCTTTCTTTTTTTTTTCCTCTTTGTTCAAAAAGTTTATTTCCTAAACAGCTTCTCAAGTTGAATGCTTTTGTGTTGATTTCTTTTTTTTCCTTCTTTATTTTGTATTTATCAAAAAAAACACAGTAAAAAAAAGAATTTAAAATGTGGAAGGGTTAACAATAACTATACAGAAATAAGAATCATAAGCATGGCTTATCAAGGGTGGAAATACAAATAAGATTGCTACACCTATATTTTCTTTGTGTTCATCTTTCCCTCTGAATTTTTTTTTTCCATCCCTGTATATCCTTATTCAAGGTCCCCTCCCCCTCCCAAAACATCTGGTCATTTTTTCCTCTGCAACTCCCCATCCCCTCCCTGGGCAGGGAGCAGACAGTCCTATGGTCCCCCTGACCCAATAATGCTTAGATCAGTCTCCACTTCTGGCCAAATCCAGTTCTTTCCCTCCTCCCTCAAGAGTGA
>PVIH01023129.1:0-25542 GCA_004025045.1 Sigmodon hispidus
GAAAAAATGATATCCTAAAATTCACAGGCAAATGGATGGATTTGGAGAATATCCTCCTGAGCGAAGTATCACAAACTCAGAGAGATAAGCAGGGGATGTACTCACTCACTAGTGGTCTCTAAACAAACAAACAAGAAAAAAAGCCAAACATTCCCAAGCAGCAAACCACAACCACTGAACAGCTTGGGATCAGAAACACCCTGGACTGACCCTTCAAACCCCAGTCCATCTATAGGAACACCTGACTCACTCTTGAGGGAGGGGGGACAAAACTGTATTTGGCCGGGAGTGAAGACTGATCCAAGCATTATTGGGCCAGTGTGACCATAGGACTGTCTGCTCCCTTCCAAGGGAGGGGATGGGGAGTTGCAGAGAAGAAAAATGATCAGATGTGGTGGGAGGGGGAAGAGACCTTCAATAAGGATATACAGGGATGGAAAAAAAAATTTCAGAGGGAAAGCTGAACACAAAGAAAATATATGTGTAGTAATCTTATTTGCATTTCCACCCTTGATAAGCCATGCTTATAATTATTATCCTCTGTATAGTTATTGTTAACTCTTCGGCATTTTTAAATTCTTTTTACTGTTTATTTGATAAATACAAAATAAAGAAAAAAATGATTCTTAATTAAGAAGCACTTCAACTTTGTCAACACAGGCTCCCTGCATTGTATAGTCACTCCACAGACAGGAATTGCAACTCGGGGGTCACAGGATAGTGAGTTGGCCATCTTTGCCTCCAAGTGATTTTTGCTACTCCCTCACTTAGAAGTACCCATTTCCCAATTTCCTATCTTCTGTCCTATCTTCCAACAGAGAGTTGGTCTATGGCTGTCACTAGATCCTTCAAGGTGTTGTAAACTCCAAAGTAAGGGAAGAGAAGCTATAGAGAAAAAGCTTAAGGGCATCCATGGATCCAGCTATCCAGATCCAGATCAGAATGGGCTGAGCACCACACTAAGAGAACTCTGCTGCCTCTGGACTCAGGAGACAGGGCTGGTTTGCTATTACCTGCTTGCGATTTGGATGCCAGCTTCAGTGGATAGACTGAACCTGATCCATGATCTACAGAGTATTTCAGTCCTTAAGGAAGCTGTGACCCACGCAGCACTCATTGGCTATACTGTGCTGTGAGCACGGGGTCCTGTCTATTGCTACTCTCACTTTACCCTCTGTGCTCATCTGCTCTGCTAGTCCCTGGTTTTCTGCAGCCAGTCTTGTCTCCACAAAACATTTCTCATCTGCCAGTCCGTCTGATTTTTCCTCTGTGTAGAGTGTCAATGCTCCTGAGTCTATACTATACCTGTGATGTCACACAATCCTTACTGGAACTAACATCACTTATGTTTAGAGTTATAGGTTCACCTCTTCCTCCTTTCAGATGTCCCTAGGGCCCTGAGTAACAAACAGTATTGCTGCTGTTTATGACACCCCAGGAATGTTGGCTGACTCTAAGAATGCTTTGAATGAAAAATCAAGTTGTTTGAAGTCCCCTTAGGATGCTCTAAGATACTCTGGCATTGTCTCTATTTCCTGTAACCCTGCTGTCACACCAAAGAGACTCTTCTTTCCTTGATAACACCAATGGCTGTCTTACCTTACTTCCTTCTTCTAGTGATATTTTTGTATTCCCAAGGCCCTTTTAGGTGACAAATTAACTGACTCTAGCTGAACTGCTAATAAATATACCTTTCATGAATACTATCATGCATTTTATTGTTGTTTTTTCCTTTTTGTTATTATGAATAAAGTCTCATTGTTTATCCATGTATACCTTTTTTTCAAATTCCTTTCCCACTCCTGCTCCTCCCAGTCAATCTCTCTTCACCCCATCATTTTATCCCTTCCCCAGAAACAGCAGGAGCAAGCAAGCTCGCAAGGTGGCTTATTTCAGCATCCACTCTAGGCAGATCTGCTTTCCTCACTCCAATATTAAGACTGGGTCAGGTGTTTCTCTGAAGTGAATGGGCTTCAAAGTGCCTGTCAAAGGGGTTTCAGATCCCAAGCTGTTCAGTGGTTGTGGTTTGCAGCTTGGGCATGATTTGCCTTTTGTTTAAATTCCTCTAATGAGTGAGTACATCCCTTGCTTGTCTTTCTAGGTTTGTGATAACTCACTCAGGAGGATATTCTCCAAATCCTTCCATTTGCCTGCAAATTTTAGCATATCATTTTTTTCTTACTGCTGACTAGTACACCATTGTGTAGATGCACCATAATTTGTTAATCCATTCTTCAGTTGAAAGGCATCTATGTTGTTTCCAGGTTCTCGCTATTATGAATAATGATGCTATGAACATAGTTGAGCTAATGCCATTTGGAGTCCGTATGTACATCTATAGGGTATATGTTCAGTAGCGATATTGCTTGATGAGTGGGGAGTTAGGTTCCCCGATTTCTAAGAAACCGCCATACTACATTCCAGAGAGTCTGAATAAGCTTACACTCCCACCAACAATGGAAGAGTGTTCTCCTTGCTCTGCAACTTCTCCAGCATAGGCTGCCATCTGTGTCTTTTATCTTAGCCAATCTGATAGGTGTAAGGTGGTATCTCAAATTTGTTTTGATTTTCAATTCTCTGATGGTTAAAATTTTTGAGCACTTTTTCATGTGCCTTTCAGCCATTTCAGAATTCCCTTTTTAGTTCTGAACCCATTTTTTGATTGGGCTATTCAAGGTTTGGGGTAATAATTTCTTGAATTCTCTCTATATATTAGAGATCAGTCCTCTGTCACTTGTAGTGTTGGTGAATATCTTTTCCCATTCTGTAGACTGTCCTTTTGTCTTATTGATTGTGTCCTTTACTTTATAGAAGCTTCTCAGTTTCAGGAGGTCCCACTTATTGATGGTTTTCTAGTGTCTATGCTACTGGTGTTATATTTAGGAAGTGGTCACCAGTGCCAATGCATTGGATGGTATTTTCCACTTTCTTTTGTATCAAGTTCAGTGTGGCTGGGTTTATGTTGAGGTCTTTGATCCAATGGATGTGAGTTTTGTGCAGGATGATAGGCTTGGGTCTATTTGCATTTTTGTATATCCAATACCATTTGTTAAAGATACTATCATTTTCCATTGAACGTTTTGTCAAAGATCACGTGTTCATAGGTTTTTAGGTTAATGTTGGGACCTTCAGTTGGATTCCATTGATCCACAAGTTAGTTTTTATGCCAAGACCAGGCTGTTGTACTACTGCAGGTCTATAGTATAACTTGAAGTCGAGGAAGTGATGACTCCTGAGATATTTCTGTTGAGGAAAATTGTTTTGGAAATCCTGGATTTCCTGTTATTCAAAATGAAATAGAGTATTGTTTTTTCAATCTCTGTAAAAACTTGTGTTGGGATTTTGATGGGAACTGCATTGAATCTGTAGATTACTTTTGGTAGAGTTGTCATTTTTAATTTATTGATTCTAAATATCCAGGAACATGGCAAATCTTTCTATTTTCTGATATTCTTCAATTTCCTTCTTCAGTGATTTAAAGGTTTTGTCAAATAGATCAGTTACTTCTTTAGTTACAGTTACTCCAAGGTATTTAATGCTATTTGCAGCTATTATAATGTGTGATGTTATCCTTATTTCTTTTTCAGCCCTTTTATCTTTAGTGTATAGGAGGGATACTGATTTATTTGAGGTAATATTGTTTCCTGCTACATTGCTGAAGGTGTTTATCAGCTGTAGAAGTTCCCTGGTAGAAGTTTTGTGAGTCACTTATGTATACAATCATATCATCTGCAAATAGAGATTGTTTCACTTCTTTTTCGATTTGTATTCCCTTAATCTCCCTTTGTTCACTTATTGCGTTAGCAGAAACTGCAAGAACTATATTGAATAAATAAGGAGAGAGAGAACATCCTTTACTAGTTCCTGATTTGCTGGGATTTCTTTGAGTATTTCTTCATTATTTTGATGTTGGCAGTTGGCTTCTTCTAAATCACTTTTATTATATTTACATATTTTTCTGTATTCCTGGTCTACCTAGAACTTTTATCATAAAGTAGTGTTGGATTTTGTCAAAGGCTTTTTCAGCATCTAAGGATATGATCATGTGGGTTTTTTCTTTCAGATATTTTATATGATGCATGACATTTATAGTTTTTATATATGTTGAACCATCCATGCATTTCTGGCATGAAGCTTACTTGATCATTGGGGATTATTTTTTATGTGTTATTGTACATGGTTTGCCAGAATTTTGTTGAGAATTTTAGCATTACTATTCATGAGGAAAATTTGTAATTCTCTTTCTTTGTTGTGTCTTCCAGTGGCTTGGGTATTAGGGTAATTGTAGCCTCATAAGAAGAGTTTGGCAATACTCCTTCAGTTTCTACTGCATAAAACAGTTTGAGGAGTATTGGTAGTAGCTCTTCTTTAAATGCCTGCTAGAATTCTGCACTGAAACTATCTGGACTTTGGCTTTTTTTGTTTGGGAGTCTTGTAATTATAGCTTCAATTTCCTTAATGGTTATAGGTCTGTTTAGGTAATTAATCTGTTCTTTGCTTAATTTTGGTAAATAGTACCTGTCCAAAAAGCTGTCCATTTTTTCTAGGTTTTCCATTTTTGTGGAATATGGATTTTCTTTTTTTTATTAAACTTTTTCACAATTGAGGTTTTATTGGTTGAGGAGCAGAACACACAGAAATTTCAATTCTTAACACATGTACCCAAACTCTAATGAGTCATATATTGTGCTCATGTACCGAGACACATGTTGTTTCTCCTTAAACTTATTCCAGTGATATTTCACCCTTAAAGTTGTCCAAGTTTTTCTTAAGACTTCACGTAATAATGAAATGCTCACAATTCTCAGTTCCACTGATTCACAATTTTATGCCACATGCAGTACATACTCAAAATTTCAGTCTTTCACAGCACATTATCACAATTGTTAGGAAAATGGACCACCATGACCAGAGACATCTGACAGGGCAAAGGCCAAGGAGTGGTTTTTCTGGAAAAAGTTCTACTAGAAACACGAGACTAGATATTAACTGAAAATATTCCAGACACAAATGCATGACCGAGACTCCAAATTACCATTTAGTATGCTTTGTGTTGTAGAATATAAAACTAGCCACCTCCACGGAACATTATGGTGATCCCCGAGACAGTCACAGCCTCTCCTGATTCAGTATCCTGCTTTTTTCTGGTTGTACCAAAAAATAAACAACCAGCAAGTGACTTAACCTCCTAAAAAATCATTTACACTTAAAAAATGGGATGAGGTGGGTCTTCCCCACCTTTTAAAAGTGTTTCTAGAGCTACTAAAATCTTGCATTTACAAAATAGTTGATAAAAATATTCCTCTGGATTGTACAATAAGGGAGGCGGGGATACTGACAGACATGATAGATGGTTACTCGGACTTGGTTTCTTTCTCTTCTACTTCAGAGGCTGGACTCTGGTTTTCAGCCTCTCCATTTTCTGCGGGCACATTTGTAGCCTGCTGGTCAGCCACTTCAGCCTGTTTGCCCTTTGCTCCTCTCTTCCCTTTTGTCTGCACTTTTTTGTCTGATGATTTATCCATTCCCGTGGCGGCCTTTTTTTGGCTTGGAGTCCACTTTGGCTGGGGCTGGCTTGGCCGACAGCCTGGCATAGCTTCGTTTGGGCTTCGCCTTTGCAGCTCCATCCACAGTAACCTTCCTTTTGGGTATCTTGGCAACGCTGGGTGAGAGGTGCTTGAAACACCAAACCTGTCAGGGAGATGCACTGCCTAGCAGATTGGAATATAGGTTTTCAAGTTATGATCTGATAATTCTCTGGATTTCCTAGGTGTCTGTTGTTATGTTCCCCTTTACATTTCTGATTTTGTTGATTTGGATACTCTCTTTCTCTGTGCTTTTTGATTAGTTTGGATAGGAGTTTATCCATCTTGTTGACTTTTTCAAAGAACCAACTCTTTGATTCATTGATTCTTTGTATTGTTTTTTTGTTTCAAGTGTATTGATTTCAGCTCTAAGTTTGATTATTTCCTGCTGTCTACTTCTAGGTGAGTTTGCTTCTAATTGTAAGGTTTCAGCTGTGTGTTAGTTCTCTAGTATGGGATTAATCTAGATTTTTTTATATAGACATCTAGTGCTATGAATATTTCTCTTAAGACTGCTTTCATTATGTTCCATAAGTTTGGGTACTTTGTGGATTCATTTTTGTTAAATTCTAGGAAAACTTTGATTTCTTTAATTTTTTTCTTGACCCAGAGTTGCTTCAGCTGAGTGATGTTTAGTTTCCATGAGTTGGTAGACTTGCTGTGATTTTTGATGTTGTCAAACTCTAACTTTAGCCCCTGGTGATCTGATGTGATACAAAGGATTATTTCTACTTTTTATATCTCTTAATATTTGCTTTATGACCAATTGTGTGGTTAATTTTAGGAAAAGTTTTATGTCGTGCTGAGAAACATGTATATTTCTTTCTGTTTGAGTGGAAGCTTCTATAAATATCTATTAAATCCATTTGCATCATAACCTTTGTTAGACTCCTTATTTCTCTTTTGAGCCTCTGTCTGGTTGATCTAGCCAAAGTTCAAAGTAGGGTATTCAAGTCTCCCGCTATTAGGGTGTGAGAATTGCAGTAGGATTTGAGTTTTAGAAGTGTATCTTTTACAAAGATGGGTACCCTTATATTAGGGGCCTAAATATTCAGGATTTAAATCTCATCTTCATCAATTTTTCATGAGATAAATAAGTTATGTCCTTGCTGTTCTCTTTTAATGGGTTTTAGTTCAAAGTCAACTTAGTTAGATAGTAGGATGGCAACACTAGCTTGTTTCTTGGTGCCATTTGATTGAAAAATCTTTTCCCAAACCTTTAGTCTAAGCCTGTGGTTGTCTTTAAGGTTGAGGTGTGTTTCTTTTATGCAGCAGGAGGATGGTTTCTGTTTTTGTTTTTTTTTGTTTTTTTTTTTTTTTTATCCATTTTGTTAGTGTGTGTCTTTTTATAGGTGAATTGAGCCCATTGATATTAAGGGATATTGGTGACCACTGATTGACATTTCCTGTAACTTTTTGTGGTAGCTCATATGTATTTTCTTTCTTTTGAGTTTTCTTTTGTGGGATTATCAATTGTTTGTTGTTTCATGAATGTACCTGGGATCCTTATTTTGGAGTTTTCCCTTTAATACTTACTAAAGGGCCAGATTTGTAGATTGGTATTGTTTAAGTCTGAATTTGTCATGAAATATGTTGTCTACTCCATCTATGGTGATTGATGGTTGTGCTGGCTATATTCTAGGTTGGCAGTCATGCTTTTTTAGTGTCTGTGTAACTTCTGATCAGGATCTTCTTGCTTTCATTGTTTCCACTGATAGTCAAATGTGATTCTGATGGATCTACCTTTTTAGTAAGTTGGCCCTTTTCTTTTGCAGCTCTTATAATTTTTGATTTGTTCTGTATGTTTTGTGTCTTGATTATTATGTGGCAAGGAGACTTTTTGGGCCATCTATTTTTTGATGTTCTGTAAGTTTCTTTTGTTTTTATAGACATTTCCTTCTTTAGGTTGGAAAAGTTTTCTTCTACGATTTTATTGAATACATCATCTGTGGCATTGAGCTAGTATTATTCTCTTTCTTCTATTCTTATTATTCTCAGGTTTGGTCTTTTCATGGTGTCTCAAATTTCTTGAACGTTTTGTGTTATGGATTTTTTTTTTTTTTAGTATTTTCTTTAACGATAGAAAATTTAACTGGCTGGAAAGTTATGAACTGTTCCAATACATCCATAGCTGGGTACACTGTCAAGATTACATTATGGAGCAATAGGCAGAACTCCAATATTACAGAAAGAAGAAGAGAATCTTCTAGTCCATGGCTCCAGTGATATTAGTGGGAAAAACCAGGAAAGAACTGACTCTTGTACCCATATATTGACACTACATGTGTAGTGAGCTTGGGAGGGATTTGCTGCTAAGACTTTATTATATGCTGAGAACACTATGGACAAACAGATAAGCAACAAGTGCAGGCTGTAGATTGAGTAGATGATGAAGGCCATGCTGTTCTGAAGTTGACTCTCTGAAGCTTTAGTATTCCATGTATACATCAAGGAAACCAGAAGAATGTGAGCAATAATGTTCATCACAACTGTACCAAGAAACTGACAACAGCAACAAAAGAAATTAGTTGAACTGCTCTATAGACTGCAATCCCATAAGTCCTGTTTTCAGGTTTGATCTGGAATCACAAACTGTAACTTGTCCTTCAGCACAGTTTGCTATATAAGGCATCACAAGAAAAGATTAAAGTTTAAAAAAGACCAGCTATTTTATTCTCTCATTGACAACATAATATTTTATTTATTTTACTTTCCATATTCTATATCTATAATTTTCTAACATGTTCACTAGCATACTTATATAATCTAATTATTCTTCATTAATTTTTATATTCTTATATTTTTAATTCATGTTTTATGGCCTTTCTGTGTCTTATAATGCACTGTTGTCTTATTTTTATTCCTGTATTTTGCTTACCATTTCTACATTCTCTACCATATATCTTTGTCATCCTTTTTCTCTAATTTTAGCTACAGCTTCCAAAACCTCTGGACCTAATAACCTCTGTAGATCCTAAGCATATTGCAACAGTTCAATTATATCTGTATTTTACTCCTTGGATTATTATTAGTGGGTTTAATACTGATTTCTGATATTAAAAGCGACCTTTTATTCTGATATTATAAATCACTTTTAAGGCATGCCTTAGTTTTGTTACTTTGTCAATTCAAAGGTTCTAAAACAATTGGGACATTTATAAATAATATTTGTAAATAATGCAATTGGTGTTCATGTTTGCTCTATAAATTAGTAATCAACCCTATTTGTTGAAAAGAAAACACATGTCCTAGTGTAAGTAGTTTTTGAATGCTCAATCCTAAGTGGGACATCTTTATTATTTTCAAAATACAGGAATATTGCAAAGGAGGTATTATAAAATTTATCAGAGCCAGAGGTTTCGGAAGGGTAATTTTAAATTCATTGTTCTGGATATAGGACTTCCATGTTCTAGATATGAGATAACCAATATGAACTTAAAACAGATGTGTATCTTGAAAAATTTTTGTAGAAAATAAAAAACTTCATTGTTCTTTTCTGGAGAGAAGATGAATTTAAGGCTACACAATACTTTGAGAATTAATTGACCTTAAATGGTTGATTGTAGAGCAGAAGTAATTTTCTTCATTGTAGTAGTCACTAGTAAATTGGAGGTGCTAGAGTAAACAGTACCATAACTAATTTCATACAAAAGCCTTTTAAATTTTAGTGTGTCTCACACAAAAAAGAACAGGAACATGTGAGAGTTACTAATTGGTTAAAAACAAATCAATTAGGTTTTGTATTGTTTTTTGTAAGTTTAGTGATTTTATGTTATTTTTTATGAAAAGGGGCCTTAATTTCCTAAAAAAAAAAATGTGAAATACAGTGACACGGAAAAAATGAAGTATGTCACAATGCCATTGTGTAAAATGAATAGTGTTGAGATCAAATGAACAGCAGAAGACTATATTAAATATAATCTTCAGATTCCAAGCTGTTTAGTGATTGCAGGTGGCATGGTTGTATTGGATAATGTATATTCAAGAAAAAAACTCTAGATATGTACATTCAAACAGTGGAAACAATAGGTGTCCTTCCAAACAGCTTCTCCAAGACAGATCTACACTAAAATCAATACCAGGCATATATACAACAAAAACAAATCTAAAAGCTATATCCCTGATTAGCATAGACTCAAAAGTACTAAACAATATAGCTAAAACTATTCAAATATTTAGAATAAAGATAATATGTACCTATCTCATATATGGATATCTTTTCACTTTTTATGAGATTATGATGCTTTATTAGAAAAATATATAGTGAATGTGAATATTGGTTATAAATATAAACCTACAAATACTACTTTACAACATGTACACAACTCACTGTGCAAAGTGACATGAAGTTGCTGCTTACAGAGTCTTCACCATTACCTGCCAGCATTTGTGTTATATAATTTTACTCTGCACATTATCAAATGAGAAACATAAACACCCAGTCAGTTACAAATATTTTCATCTAAATATTGTCCTACCTGCAAGAAATGTCAATGCAATGATGGTTAAAAAGTAGAAAAAAAATGTGGGAGTAACCAATCAGTACCGGATTGAAAATAAGACTTACGTATCTTACAGGATGAAAGTCAGAGTGAACCGTGCTTGGATGACCAAGAATCTGAGACTATATCTTCCTAGTATCTATGGTAAAACCAAACACTGCTGTACTAAAACAATATAGCAACAACAAAATTATTATTAAATAAATCCTAATTGCACAATTGTCATTACACAACAATCATAGACCAGAGCCTTGCTCAATGATCATCAGAAAAGCCCCCTTTTTTAGCAGATGAAAACAAATACAAAGATTACAAGTTCACAGCATTTGGTGTTCTAGTGCTGAAGGAGGACTGAACACATGCTCTAATAACAAATCCAGAAGCAATCTCCAATTGATAACCACTTGCAAATGAAAATTTAGTTTTCTCCAAAGTGTCTCACTGAGGAGTCAAACTACTCTTGAAGGTAACCTTAATTCTAAGTGGAAGACAGCCAACATTACACAAATTCAATTCTATCTTTGACATTTCTATTTCTCCTAATATTATGTCAAGACTTTAGCATTTTTAAATTCTTTTTCATATTTCAATATGACTTATTTTAATGAATTTACATTTTCTCTTCCTATCTTTATATATTACATTTGTATATATACATATAAATTATGGCTTCCAGTTAAACATTTTTATGAAATTTTTGATCTTACAAAAGTTGTACCTCTCTGTCTCTATCTCTTTTATTTGGGTTATTCACAAGTCTTTTTGCTTTTATATTTTGTTTGATTATAGTAGTTAAGTTTACATTTATACAATTATATTTATCATACTATTTTGTTTTTTTTATGTTTTATTATTATCTCTTAGAATCATTTTTGGTTTCTAACCGGAAACATCAAGAGGGAAATTCGGGGGGTTTGGCTTTGAAAAGAAGCTTGCACCAGCAATTTTTGTGGCATGCTGTTTGTGCTGCTGCAGGAAGCCAAGCACAGAACATTACTGAGCTGGGAAAACAGGTCATGCGTGTTTTCAGTGAACCCAGGGAAAGCATCTTGCCAATTTGAAAAGGTTCATATTCGAGAGAAGGACTGATGCCTTGAAATTCAGACCCCTATCCAGAGCAGAGTCAGAGATACAGCAGACCCCTTGCTAAAAGGAAACAGGACATACACAAACCCTCTTGTGACAACTGACTAGGAGTGGCCTAATCGTGAACCAATGAGGACATGGGCAGATGTCAATGCAAAAATACATATAAAAGTATAAAGAACAACAAGGCAACTCCAGAAGAAATGGGTGGTTCTACAACTACAAGACCTGAACAGAGCAATGAAGAGGAAGCAGAAGGAAACAACACCAAAAAGTCCTTTATGAAGATAATTGAAGCCTTCAAAGAAGATATAAAAAATTCACTTAAGGAACTAGAAAAAAATGCAAACAAAAAATTGGAAGACTTGCACAAATCCTTAAAAGAAAACCAAAAAAGGTAAACAAAGAAATGAAAGAAACATTCCAGGAACTAAAAACTGAAATAGAAGCAATAAAAAAGGTACAAAATGAAGGAATGATAGAAATAGAAAATTTGAACAAAAGAGCTGGAATTACAGATACAAGCATAACTAACAGAATCCAAAAAATGGAACAGAGAATCTCTGAAGTGGAAGACTCAGTAGCTCAAATAGATATATCAATCAAAGAAAATACTAAAACCAAAAAAGTCATAACACAAAACCTTCAGGAAATCTGGGACACCATGAAAAGGCCTAACTTGAGAATAATAGGAATAGAAGGAGGAGAAGAATACCAGCTCAAAGGCACAGAAAATGTATTCAATAAAATCATTGAATAAAACTTTCATAACTTAAAGGAGGAATGTCTATAAAGAAACAAAATCTTGCACAACACTAAATAGATATGACACACAAAATGTCAGCTCACCACATAATAATCAAGCCACAAAACATACAGAACAAAGAAAAATTTTAAGAATTGCAAAGGAAAAGGGCCAACTTACTTATAAAGGCAGACCCATCAGAATAACACCTGACTATTCAATGGAAATGATGAAAGCTAGAAAGGCTTGGTCAGAAGTTACATAGTCACTGAAAGAGCATGGCTGAAAACCTAGAATACTATACCCAGCAAAATTATCAATCACCATAGAAGGAGTAAACAAGATATTTCATGACAAAGTCAGACTGAAACAATACCTATCTACCAATCTGGCCCTCCAGAAGGCATTAGAGATAAAACTCCAACCTAAGGATCCCAGATACACCCATGAAACCACAAACAATCAATAATCCCACAGAAGAATACCACAGAGAAAGGAAATACATACTAACTACCATCAAAAATAGCACAAAATATCAATCAGTGGTCACTAATATCCCTTAATATCAATGGACTCAACTCACCTATAAAAAGACACACTAACAAGATGGCTACAAAAATAGAAGCCATCCTTCTGTTGCCTAGAAGAAACACCCCTAACCACAAAGACAGATACAGGCTTAGAGTAAAGGGTTGGGAAAAGATATTCCAATCAAATGTTGCTAAGAAACAAGCTGGGGTTGCCATCCTAATATCTAACAAAGTAGACTTTAAGCTAAAAGCAATTAAAAGGGACCAAGATGGTCATTACTTATTCATCACAGGAAAAATTAGTCAAGAGGAGATTTCAATCCTGAATATTTATGCCCCTAATAAAAGGGCACATATTTGTGTAAAAGAAACACTTCTAAAACTCAAATCCCACATTAATTCTCAAACCCAAATAGTGGAAGACTTCAATATCCTACTTTCACCCCTAGATAGGTTAACCAGACTCAGATTCAACAGAGTAATAAGGCATCTAACAGAGGTTATGATGGAAATGGATTTAATGATATTTACAGAAGCTAACACCCAAATGCAAAGGAATATACATGTTTCTCAGGTCCACATGGAACTTTCTCTAAAATTGACCACATAAGTGGTCTTAAAGCAAATATCAACAGATCCAAAAAAATGGAAACAATCCTTTTTATCGTATCAGACCACCAGGGGCTAAAGTTAGAGTTCAACAACATCAAAAATCACAGAAAGCCTACCAACTCATGGAATTTAAGAATCACTCAGCACAACTATTTCTGGGTCAAGGAAAAAATTAAGGAAGATATCAAGTCTTCCTAGAAATTAATGAAAAAGAATCAACAACATATGTGACTTGTGGGACACAATGAAAGCAGTCTTAGGAGCAAAAATTCATAGCACTAGATGTCTATATGAAAAACCTGGAGAAATCCCACACTAGAGAACTAACAGCAGAGCTCAAAGCCTTAGAAAAATTAGAAGGAAACTCACCTGGAAGGAACAGAAGGCAGGAAATAATCAAACTTAGAGCTAAAATCAGTACAATAGAAACAAAAAGAACAATATAAAGAATCAATGAATCTAAGAGTTGATTCTTTGAGGAAGTCAACAAGATAAATATGCACTTATCCAACCTAATCAAAAAGCAGAAAGAGAGTATCCAAATCAACAAAATCAGAAACAAAAAGGGAGACATCACAACAGACACCCAGAAAATACAGGGAATTATCAGTTTATACTTTGAAAATCTATATTCTCAAAATGGAAAATGCAGAATTAAAGCACAGCTTTTTGGACAGATAGAATTTACCAAAATTCAATGAAGTACAGATTAATTACCTAAACAGGCCTATAACTCTAAAGGAAATAGAAGCTTTCATGAAAAGCCTACCCAAAAATAAAAGCCCAGGTGCAGATGATTTCATTGCAGAATTCTACCAGACATTCAAAGAAGAATTACTACCATTACTCCACAAACTATATCACACAGTAGAAACTGAAGGAATATTGCCAAATTTCTTTTATGAGGCCACAATTGCCCTAATAACCAAGCCACTCAAAGACACAACAAAGCAGAATTCCAGACTAGTTTCTCTCATGAATATTGATACTAAACTACTCAACAAAATTTTGGCAAACCATATACAACAATATATAAAAATTATCCTCCACCATAACCAAGTAGTCTTCATCCCAGAAATGCAGGGATGGTTCAACCTACGAAAAACTGTAAATGTCATCCATCATATAAACAAACAAAAGGAAAAAAACCCTAACCCTAACCCTAAACCTAACCCTATTTCAATATGACTTATTTCAATGAATTTATATTTTCTCTTTCTATCTTTATATATTACATTTATATATAGATATATATTATGGCTTCTGGTTAGACATTTTCATGGAATTTTTGATTATACAACAGCTGTGCCTCTGTGTCTATATCTGTTTTATTTTGATTATTTAGGAGTCTTTCTGCTTTGTGTTTTGTTTCATTATAGTATGTTCATTTTGGTTTTATGACATTATAAAATTGTATTATGTTTATCATGTTACATATGTTATGTAAATTGTATTTCTTATACTATATTGCTAATTTATGTTTTTTAACATCTTTTAGAATCCTTTTTGTTTTTGAGTAAGAGATATCAATAGGGGAAATGTATATTTGAGGAAACTTGTGGAGAAACTATGAGTAGTAAAGAAAAAAGAACATAATCAGAATATAATATATTAGGGAAAATTTTTCACTAAAAGAAAAAATAAACATAAAGTACATCTTTTTTTTTTGTACAAACATAAAGTACAAATTTTCACAGGTAAACAACAGAGACTGTAGGGTGAAGGGCATGAGATTCTCCTTTTCCTGTACAGTGGACCAAAGCAAAACAATTAGTGTAATGTTAGGTTTTTGCATAAGATATGATGGTTGATGCACATTATTTGTTCAAGAATATAAAATAACCATAGCTCATCACAGGAATTCAACATAACACAGTGATTTTTAGTATATCCCAGTCAGAGAATGAAACACTATATACAGAACAAGGCATAGAAGGGAGAAAATAATTATCTCTCTAGTGGTAACCTTTGTTATACAGCATCAGTACATTTGAATTTAGTTAGCATCAATGCATTGAGATAAAATGATGACATGACCACAAATGAATACATCAAAATGGCTGAGTCAGTGATGTTCTAAGAAAGAAATCAATAAAGTATATTGTTAACAGATCAGTAAACATCACCATCTTTGTTCTAAGTTCAAGCTACGTTTATCTGCCACATTCTATACTCTCAAATATTTACATATTTGGCTTGAGGCTTGAGGTCTAGGAGAATATGCCATTTATATTTCTATGTTTTTATAAATATGAGTTATGCTAAGAATATACTCCATGCATTGGAATGTACACTTTAAGAGGACAGTGAAGAAACAGAACTCTCAGACAAAATCCATGCCATACATTTGTACTTCCTCTTGCTATCTGATGCCTTAGCACTGTAGGAATTGAGTATCAACAAGTTTCAGTATTTATCTGACACAATGGAAACTTCAGAAATAAAAACTTCAGTGAAATTAGAATGTATGTCCTGGTAAAACTGAGCTGGAAAGAACAGAATAGAGGAAAGTACTCAGTCTCTAAAAAATATGTGTTTAAGACTCAATAATGACACTCATAAGAAGAAAATTCAAGCAAAATTTACTAGAAATGAACTATTTATGCAAGAAAATGAGAAGCATATGTGCAAAGGTGTACAATGGAAATATACAATCTTTTAGATAAAATAAAGCATAGCCTCTGAGAAGAGACATACTCACAATAGACTTTGCCATCTCTTCTTGAGGCTCTCCTACGAGTTTTTGTTTCAGGGAAAATCACTTGCTTTATTACCTCTTAGAATCTCTCTTGAGGATTTTTAAAAAGAATTAACAAAACCCACTACATCTGTTACCAGTACCCTTACAGTCTGCTTAGCCTCAGAGAGCAGGAGAGAGTCCACTCCTGTTTTTGTTATGTTGATGCTCAAGAACCCAAGTTGTATACAGAGATGAAAATGTTGAGATTCTTGCTGTGTTTTGTTTGTCTGTTAAGTTTTCAAGATCTGCAATGAGTGTTGGGACTATAGTGACCTATTCCTCCCAACCCAGGCTGAGCAGAGCCAGGGAAACAAAGCCTGAACTCACTGTCAGCCAGAAATCATTATGGCTGATTTCGATCCTCACCTTGTTTTCACTGACAATATTTATTAAGATGTTGGGGCTGCTGCTTAGATTAGCAGATGTAGGCTGTGAATAAGGCACAAGTAAAAGCAATTTCATCAAATAGCTCTAGAGTCTTAATTGACAGCCTGGGTTGAGAACTGTTTAGGAAAGTTAACTCTTAGGCTGCCTTTTGCATCTGAATTATTAATGAAATGGATTGAAAAAAGATGAAAGAGCTAGCTAGCAATATATCTGAGCCAATGGCCAATCTTCATAAATTTAATACAAGCTGTCTATGTGTTACTTTGGGATTTCAGGTCCAGATCTTGTGTTGAGTTTGATCCAGAAGCTTCTTAATACAAATGGCACACTAACATGGGTCACATACACTCACATAAATCCGGAGAAAGATTAAAAAGAATTCTAGAGCACAGAATCTAACCAAAAACAGGTCCCTAGTTGTGTCTGCCATGTGAACCATGGTACACACATGTCCTGGAATTGTGTGAGATTTTGAGCTACAAAATGGCAGGCTTTTGGAATGCAGTTACTACAGAAGCTAGTTCTTGAAGTCTCACAGGAGCCTTAATGTAAACAACAAGCTGCATATGATGGATTTACTTTCTGTTTATATAGACAATTGTGGAACAGAGTCAAAGACTGCTGCTGAACTGAGCTAATGCTTATGAGGTGTGAATGTACCTCTTTAGGATTTCTGGATCTTTGAGGGGATTGATTCCCAGCTTTCTGAGAAACTATCATACTGCATTCCAAAGTTGCTGATGAAGCTTACACTTCCACCAACAATGGAGGAGTGTTCCCCTCACTCAACATCCTCTCCAGCATAGTCTTTCATTTGTGTTTTTAATCTTAGCCATTCTGACATGTGTAAGGTGTTACCTCAAATTTGTTTTGTCTTGCCTTTCTCTGATGGCTAAAGATGTTGATCACTTTTTCATGTGCCTTTCAACCATTTTTAATTCTTCTGCTTAGAATTCCCTTTTTAGTTCTGAACCTCATTTTTTAAATGGGTTATTAAGGGTTTGAGGCTCCAGTTTCTTGAGTGCTCTGTATATTTTTGAGCTTTTCCTCTGTCACTTGTAGCATTGATAAAAATCTTTTCCCATTTCTGAGGCTGTCTGTCATTGTGTTTTATTGACTGTATTCTTGGCCTTGGAAAACTTCTCTATTTCAGGAAGTCTCAAACTGATTGATTGTTGTTCATAGTGTCTGTGGTACTGGTATTATATTTAGAAAATGGTCACCAGTGCCAATGTGTTGGAGGGTATTTCCCACTTTTTTTTCTGTCAAGATCAGTGTGGCTGGGTTTATGTTGAGATCTTTGATCCACTTGGATTTAAGTTCTGTATAAGATGATAGGTTTGGATCTATTTTCATTTTTCTGCACAATACCATTCAGTTATGCCAACACCATTTGTTGAAAATACTAATTTTCTTCTATTGAATACTTTTGGCCTCATTGTCCAAAATCAAATGTTCATAGGTGTGTGGGTTAATGTCTGAGGCTTCAGTTCGATTACACTAATCCACCAGTCTGTTTTTATTCCAGTACCTAGCTGTTTTTATTACTTTATTTCTATAGTATAATTTGAAGTCATGGATAGTTATGGCTGAGGTTATTTTGTTGAGCAAAATTGTTCTGGCAATCATGGCTTTCCTGTTATTCTTAATGGAATTGAGTATTGTTCTTTTAAGTTCTGTAAAAAATGGTGTTGAGATTTTGATGAGAATTACATTGAATATTTACCATGTTGATCCTACCTATCCAGGAATATGGGAGATCTTTCCATTTTCTTATATCTTCTCCAATTTTTTTTCAGAGATTTAAAATTTTTTTTCAAAAAGATCTGTTAATTCTTTGGTTGTAGTTACACCAAGATTATAATACATGCAAATATATCTATTTGCATGTATTATAAAGTGTGATATCCTGCTTACTTCTTTTTCAGCCATTTTATATTTAGTATATAAGAGGGCTACTGATTTCTTTAAGTTAATCTTGTAATCTACTACTTTGCTGAAGTGTTTATCAGCTGTAGAATTTCCCTCTTAGAATTTTGTGGGTCACTTATGTATACAATCATATCATGTGCAAATAGAGATAGTTTGACTTCTTCTTTTCCAGTTTGTATCCCTTTATCTCCTTGTGTTCTTTAATTGCTTTAGCTAAAACTGCAAGAACTGTATTGAAGAGATAAGAGGAGAGGGGACCACTTGTAAAGTTCCTGATTTTAGTGGGATTGTTTGAGTTTTCCTCCATTTAGTTTGATTTTTACAGTCAGCTTTTTGTTAATTGCTTTTATTTTATTCAGGTATTTTCCCTTTATTCCTGATCTCTCTAGGGCTTTTTTAATAAATGAGTGTTGGATTTTGTCAAAGGCTTTTTCAGTGTCCAAGGAAAATGTTCATGTGGATCTTTTCTTTCAGGTTGTTTCTATGATGGATGACATTTACACTTTTTCATATGTTGAACCATCCCTGCATTTCTGGGATGAAGTCTCCTTGATCATGGTGAATAACATTTTTTTCTCGAAGATCCATAGAGACATTAATAACACTTCACTCCAGAATCTTTCTAAATCAGCTGATTTTACAGGGAGCCTATGACTAACCATGAGGTACTTCAGAGCTTCAACCTGGGTGTCCTTACATTGAGAGGGAATATTGTGCATTGCCACACAGTGAGGCAAACAATAAATAAAGCAAAAGTATGTGTCAACCACAAATATCTTGTTCTTCATGGGGGTACTTCTGTGGGTCATTATGCAACAGTCATATACTCCCATTGTTATCTCTACTCAGTTTTGACTGTTTGGAATCAGACCTGAGTGTTATTTCTTGAATTGTCAACTATTATGTGGAAGTGCCTAATGAAACTGAGTAATGATTTATGTGCCTTTCTAATACTTTATACAGTTGTACATAGACAAATTCTGAAAAGAAAGCAGAGTGGCCTCTCAGTGACACCAAAGTGAACATAGAACATAGAGGTGCCAACTTTCCAATTCACCATGTGAGTGTGACTTCACACTGAGTGAAGAAAGGTGTAGCAGGACTGGTGGCCAGAATGAAAAAGACACTCACTCACAGTGAATACAGTGGTGACAACAGGCAAAATAAAAGACCAAATAATAACTGCAGCAATAAAAACAACATTACTAACCCAGACATACTCTAAAGCCATGGAAACGCACATTTGGCTGGTGTGAGATATTGCTTTTGGTCCCTGTCACTTTTCCATGAAGGACTGAACAAGAAGGTGCTAGATACAATGACTTGTATTCTGAAAAAAAACAGTTAAAACAAGTAAGCTCAATTTCTTCTAACAACCCAGGAAGAAGAGATTGCTTTGTTGGCATCTACTGCAGTGGTATGGCTGACTCTCACTGGTCCAGGTCATCACACCTAATTACTCCACCTCTGTTGCCAAGACCCTAGTCAGACCTCAGGCTGGCTTATGAGAAAGTCATTAACTCAGAGGGTCTCTTGGCTTATGAATAAGGGGTGTGAACACATATTTTAAGGAATAAGTTGAAAATGGCTTGAACTCACTGAGGCCAGGCTGGCCATTATCTTTTAGAAGCCTCCTGGACCTATACATACCACAAACATTCATCTGGGTTTTTATCTTAGCCATTCTGAGAGGTGTAGGATGGCTTCTCAAATTTATTTTGATGTGCCTTTTCCTTTTTACTAAGAATGTTGAGCAATTCTTTAAATTCTTTTGGTCATTTTAGATTCTGCTGTTGATAATTCTCTGTTTAGTTCTGAAGCCCATTTCTTAATTTATCTGTTTGCTTATGAATTTTTTTATATATTTTGGAGATTAGCCATCTTTCAGATGTGGGGTTACTGAAGATCTTTTCTCATTCTCCGGGTTGCTGTTTTGTCATATTGACAGTATTCTTTGCTTTACCAGAACTTCTCAGTTGCAGAAGGCCCTCCTAAGTAATTGTTGTTCCCAGTGTCAGTGCTATTGTTACATTCAGGAAGTGATATGTGGCTAACATTGCTATAGATTTATGGTGATAAGATTTACTATGACAATAGTACTCACAAATTAACATTTCTACAAGCACAGAAATAAATCACAAACTATCACATATTTCTTAGATAAATATTAAAAAGTATTATGATAAACAATCACAAACTATTCAAGCTGTAGGGAAACAAGGCACTAGAGCTGTTGATCTAACAATGACACTTATAGCCCTTCCTTTAAAATGGCTTACAGATAAGCCTATATGGATTAATCAATGGCCATTAACAAAAGAGAAATTGCAGGCCTTAGAGCATCTGGTGCAGGAGAAGCAGCTCAGCATATAGAAGAATCAACAAACCCTTGGAACTCTCCACTATTTGTCACTAAAAAGAAATCTGGAAGGTGGAGGATGGTGACAGATTTAAAAGTGATTCAGTCAATGAGTTCTCTACAGTCTGGAATTCCTTTACCTTCTCTTTTACCAAAATAATGGCCCATTATAGCTATTGATTTAAAAGATTATTATTATTATTATTATTATTATTATTATTATTATTATTATTTTGCAAACAGCAAGAACATTTATTTCGTCTGTACAGGTGGGTTTCCTCCCTGCCTTGGGAGCAAGGGAGTAGCAGGGATTAACAATCTCATATCTCTTTTAAAGGCTAAAACCATAAAATCACCATAGCAACTGGGGCAATACATGATTGGTCACTTTAAAGGTCACACTTTAAAGTCATAAGGTTGCTTACAATAGTCATGGGGTTGCCTTAAGATCAGCTGGGTAGGGGTTTTTACAACTGGGTGTTGGTCACCACTATTCTGCTTGTAACTTCTGGTATTTTAATCTCAGGTTTCACTATTATGGCCTATCTGAGTTGATTACATCTATCTGGTTGGGTCACTTTGTTTCCTGGGACAGACTTGTAGACTTTCAGTTCCTTGTTCTCAGGGATGATGCTCTGCTGAATACCTGAACTGAATGACTGGGTCAAGCTCTAGAACCCAGGGTCCTTCAGTTCCCTATTTTCTTTTTGCGTACTGCCTCAATTGTGAGACTCTGGCATGGAAGTGGTCTATCTAGAAGATGGACTTATGCTTCACCCCTCCAGGCCCAAACTGATCTGTGAGGTCTCAAAGGAACAGCTGGGACCTGACTTGCAAAGCCAACTCTAGGCTGTAAGGACCTTTGGCATCCATGAAAAGATTTTTTCCTATGCCAGGTTTCCTTTTAACTTAGCATTTTAACCTGTTATGGGAATAATGGGCATAGTTTCTCTTTACTACTGCTTCAAGCTGACATTGGGGCATTGTTAGGGCCCCAAAAAGTTGAAAAGCTAGTAAAGGAACTAGGCTCCAGGGCTTCTGTCAGGAGTACATAGCTGTCTGATCCAGTAGACGAGAGACAGGAAACAACCCACATCGGTGGAACTGGTTCACAGGCTTCCAGCCAGTCCAGAGCTCCAAGTCAAGTGGAAATCTGTTGAGATATTTTAAAACTGAGAACAAAAGTTAGAATTTAAATCTTGGGCCCAGTCTTAGTAATTTTGGAAGGGCAGGAGTCCCCAAGGCAGAAGAGAAAAGTATCATCCTTAGGAACAGAGAGGTGGGAAAATCTTAGGCTGTACTTATCTGGAATCTTTTTGGCCTCTTTGAAGTGGATCCAAATTCTATGATTCTCTTAAGCTCATACAAATTGCAAAAGACATAAGAATTTTAGTTATATTATTATTCCCAATATGGCTTTATAAAATGAGCTTGAAAACTGGCTGTCACCTTGCAGAAGGAACTGATTGTCTGATTCTACCAAGCTGAAAGACTATATTTTTACTATACCCTTTAAAGAACAAGAAAAGAAAAATTTGCCTTTACAATGCTCACTTTTTTCCTTCTTTATTTATTTTGTATTTATCAAGAAAAACAGTAAAATGAATTTAAAATGCTGATAAGTTAACAACTATGAAGAAGATAAAAGTCATAATTATGACTTATCAAGGGTGATAATGCAAATAAGATTACTACACATATATTTACTTTGTGTTCAACTTTCCCTCTGAGTATTTTCCCTTTCATCCCTGTATATTCTTATTCAAGGACCCTTCCCTCCTCCTGCCACATCAGGTCATTTTTTCTTCTCCAAAACTCCCCATTTCCTCCCTGGGCAGGGAGCAGACAGTCCTATGGTCCCACTGATCCAATAATGCTTAGATCAGTCTCCACTCCTGGCAAATCCAGTTTTGTCACCCCTCCCTCAAGAGTGAGTCAGGTGTTTCTATAGTTGGAGTGGGATCCAAAGGGTCAGTCCAGGGTGTTTCTGATCCCAAGCTGTTCAGTGGTTTTGATTTGCAGCTTGGGCATGCTTGGCTTTTTTCTTGTTTGTTTGTTTAGAGACCACTAAGGAGTGAGTCCATACCCTGCTTATCTTTCTGAGTTTGTGATACCTCACTCAGGAGGATATTCTCCAAATCCATCCATTTGCCTGTGAATTTTAGGATATCATTTTTTCTTACTGCTGAGTAGTATTCCATTGTGTAGATGTACCATAGTTTGTTAAACCAATCTTCAGTTGAGGGACATCTAGGTTGTTTCCAGGTTCTTTTTATTATAAATAATGCTGTTATGAACATCGTTGAACTAATACCTTTGGGTGTGAATGTGCCTCTTTAGGGTATACACCCAGAAGTGGTATTGCTGGGTCCTTGGGGCAATTGATTCTCAATTTTCTGAGAAACCACCATATTGCATTCCAAAGTGGCTGAACAAGCTTACACTCCTACCAACAATGGAGGAATATTCCCCTTGCTCTGCATCCTCTTCAACATAGGCTGTCATCTGTGCCTTTTATCTTAGCCAATCTAAAAGGTGTTAGATGGTATCTCAAAGTTGTTTTGATTTGCATTTCTCTGATGGCTAAAGATGATGAGCACTTTTTCTGGTGCCTTTTAACAATGCTCACTTTTAATAATTCTCAGCCTGTAAAGAGGTATCAGTGGAGGGTCCTCCCTCTAGGAATGCTGAATAGCCTTATGCTATGTCAGAATTTTGTACAAAAGCCAATAGAAAAATTCACAACAACTTCCCCAAACCATAATATACTACTATTTGAATGATATCCTATTGGCAGATTAAAACATTCATACCCTAGACAAAAATGTTTGAGGAAGTGAGTGTGGTGGAATGTCTTCTGTATGCTGTAAATAAAGGACTGTTTTGGCCTATGCACAGAACTGTAGAAGTGGGTGGGGAATCAGAGGACAGAAAGGTAAAAGGAGCGTGAAGTAACACAGTCACTATCTGCCCCTCAAAGGAGGAACATGAAAAAAATTCAGGTGAGCCATGGGCTGGGACACATGGTGGGTAGATTAGCAGAAATAGGTTGATTTAAGATGAAAGAGCTAGCTAGTAATGTGCTTAAGACATGGGCCAAACAGTATGAATTTAATATAAGCATCTGATCCATTTCTTTGTGGGAGAAAAGCTGCCCCAGACCAGGTTCCAAACCTCCAGGCCCAAAAGGGCCCAGGGAAACCTTCTACAACAGATGGCATCCCAGTGTGTGTTGAACAACCGCATAAAGCCTAAGAAAGTTTAAAAAGCTTAAAAAGTGTTCTACACCACTGAAACAGAGCCAAAAGCAATTTTCTGAATTGCATATTTGAATTGATTTCTAGTACATAGCCGGTGTAGTGTTCAGGCAGGAATTGAAAAATGGGGAGTCTGCGACACACAGCTTAAAGCCACATGTTTCACAAAAAGCTTGGCATAAGTGTGATTAATTTAACGTTTCTGCTTATATTGAACAGAAAGGAAACAGTTAAAAATGGTTTTTCTGAAACCTTGAGAAATCCCACACTAGAGACCTAACAGCGCAGCTGAAAGCCTTAGAACAGTTAGAAGCGAACTCACCTAGAAGGAGTAGACAGCTGGAAATAATCAAACTTAGAGCTGAAATCAATACAATTGAAACAAAAAGAACAATACAAAGAATCAACGAATCTAAGAGTTGGTTCTTTGATAAAGTCAACAAGATAGATAAGCCCTTAGCCAAACAAATCAAAAAACAGAGAGAGAGTGTCCAAATTAACAAAATCAGAAATGAAAAGGGGGACATAACAACAGACCCCCAGGAAATACAGAGAATTATCAGGTCATATTTTGAAAATCTGTATTCCACAAAAATGTAAAACCTAGAAGAAATGGACAGCTTTCTGGACAGGCACCATCTTCCAAAATTAAATGAAGATCAGATTAATTACCTAAACAGTTCTATAACCCTTAAGGAAATTGAAGCTGTCATTAAAAACCTCCCCCAAAATAAAAGCCCTGGTCTAGATGGTTTCATTGCCGAATTCTACCAGTCATTCAAAGAAGAATTACTACCGTTACTCCTCAAATTATTTCACACAGTAGAAACTGAAGGAAAATTGCCAAATTCCTTTTATGAGGCCACAATCACCCTAATACCCAAGCCACTCAAAGACACAACAGAGAAGGAGAATTACAGACCAATTTCCCTCATGAATATTGATGCGAAAATTCTCAACAAAATTTTGGTAAACCGTATACAACAATGCATAAAAGATATCATTCACCATGACCTAGCAGGCTTCATCCCAGAAATGCAGGGCTGGTTCAACATACAAAAAACTGTAAATGTTATCCATCATATTAACAAACTAGACAAACAAAACCACATGATCATATCCTTAGATGCGGAGAAAGCCTTTGACAAAATCCAACACTCCTTTATGATAAAAGCCCTGGAGAGATCAGGAATAAAGGGAGAATACCTAAATATAATTAAGGCGATTTAAAAGAAGCCGACAGCCAGTATCAAACTTAATGGAGAAAAAATCAAAGAAATCCCACTAAAGTCAGGAACTAGACAAGGATGTCCTCTCTCCTCTTATCTATTCAATATAGTACTCGAAGTTTTAGCTAAAGCAATAAGGGAACGAAAAGAGATTAAGGGCATACAAATTGGAAAAGAAGAAGTGAAGCTATCTCTATTTGCAGATGATATGATTGTATACATAAGTGACCCACAAAATTCTTCCAAAGAACTGCTACAGCTGATAAACACCTTCAGCAATGTAGCAGGATACTAGATAAACTCAAAGAAATCAGTAGCCCTTCTATATGCTAAAGATAGAAGAGCTGAAAAAGAAATAAGGGAAACATTACCCGTCATTTTAGCTGCAAATAGTATTAAATACCTTGGAGTAACTATAACCAAAGAAGTAACAGACCTATTTGACAAAAATTTTAAATCATTGAAGAAAGAAATTGAAGAGGATATCAGAAAATGGAAAGCTCTCCCATGTTCCTGGATTGGTAGGATCAACACAGTAAAAATGGCAATTCTACCAAAGGCAATCTACAGATTCAATG